>CM054123.1:126785812-127001162 GCA_028751855.1 Ambrosia trifida | reverse complement strand
GAGAGAGAGAGAGAGAGAGAGAGAGAGAGAGAGAGAGAGAGAGAGAGAGAGAGAGAGAGAGAGAGAGAGAGAGAGAGAGAGAGAGAGAGAGAGAGAGAGAGAGAGAGAGAGAGAGAGAGAGAGAGAGCTGGTGCAGGTGTTGGACGATGGGGAGTTAGGTGGTGATTGGTTGTGGATATGGTGAAGACGGTGGCTGAGGTGAATGATCTAGATACAAAAGTGAGAGAGAGAGAAAGGAGTTGGGTGTTGTGCGTTGTTAAACAGGAAGGAAGCAAGTGAAAAAAGAAAAAGAAAAAAGAAATGATGAAAATGACCAAAATGCCTATTATTTAACTCTGATATTTAACAAAGTTTACAAATTGGACGGATTTAGCACTAACTTTCTAACCTTAGTGGTTCAGGTGTCAAAAATTCTTATTTTGAATGGATCTAGCAATATTGACCAAACCTCAGTAACGAATTTAGCCATTTACTCATTTGATTATACATACTTCAACGAAGACAATTAAAGAAAGAAACAATTTCGCAAACTTTCTTATTCATTGATTCATCTTCTAACCATCATGATACCTCCAGGCTTCAGATTGTACTTTGCTTATAACAAGCAAAATTTACTTGAGAAAACTAGTTACTGCCTAGTTTTTGAATTTCCAATAGTAATCCATGCGTGGGCTTACTAATACAAATCCATCAGTGTTCATATGCTCCCTAGGATTGCATCCCAAGATGTTGAACTAAGATTAAAGGGTTGATTATGCTTTAACTTTTTGAATCATTTACATAAGTGGGGGTTTATTATTTTACAAATTACATTTAGGGGTAGTGGGGGAAAAATTAAAATTGGTGATGCCTTGGTCTCATTCGGCGGCATCAAACAAATGTTTTGCAGTGTATAGTGATGCCGCCATATGGTTTGGCGGTATCAATTTAATATTTCATCGTGCATAGTGATGCCGCCATATGGTTTAGTGTAGTCACCTTGATGCCGCCAATCCATATTGTGTATTCAACATTGATGCCGCCAACTGAATGTGGGGCTTTATTGATACCGCCAAACCATGTGGTGTGTTCTTCAATGTTGCCGCCATGATACCGCCTATCCACTTTCATGCATTGATGCCGCCAAATGGGAGTAAGTCTTCATGCATGCACAATTCCTGCAACCAATGCAGGCTATAAAACACACTCACAAAGTCTCTAGCATTGCATGCAATGGTCTTGTAATTTGCAGATGATTTGATAGGCAAATAGTGTTCTTGAGAGTGTAAGAGTGAGCCTTTGGAGGTTATAAAATGGAGGGTGAGGTGAAGAAGGAGCACCACACACATCCATTTCCACACCATTACAATCTCCATCTGAAACCTTTAAAATTTATAAAAAATCATACCAACCAAATTCCTCCCACCATGAATCAAAACATAAACTTACACCCTGGTCCCCTAAGCAACGATGTGTTGTATCTGCGCGATCGACATCGTTCCTTTCACGTTTTCGTAAACGAGGAAGTCTTCAATGAGCCCCTTATGGTAAAGCGTAGCGATAGAAGCCTATGGCGGGCACTTCGTGACAACCCTGTTGTAGGACGGGTTCGTAACCTTGTGGATGCCGCAGGGTTTGGTGGCCTTATAGATTGTGGTTATCGATACGTTGACCACCTCCTTAATAACAGCTTTGGTGGAATGATGGAGGCCCGAAACTCACACGTTCCACCTACCATTTGGTGAAGCTACTGTCACCTTACAAGATGTTAACGTCTTGTGGGGGTTACCTATCGAGGGAGCTGTTGTGTCTGGGGTAGATGATGAAATGTCTACTGCTGACGCAATAGCGTTGTGCCGACGATGGTTAGGTGTTACGCCTGCAGAGAACCAAATGTCCGGCAAATCCGTTTTGGGTAGTGTTATTATTAATAAATTAAAGGAGCCGTTTGTTGAAGCTGAGGCTACGGATGAAGCGTGCATTTTCCGTGCTCGTTTAATCCCTTTTTATTTGATCGGTTCCACTTTATTTCCTGATAATAATAATAATAGACTAAATGTTTTTTATTTAAGATTTTTACAAGACCTAAGCCGAACAACATCTTATAGCTGGGGCAGTGCGGTTCTCGGTTGTTTTTACAGGCGGCTTTGTGATGCCACCCAGCCGGATAGGAAAGCCGTGACCGGGCCCATGATGCTCCTTCAAATATGGGCATGGGAGAGGATTCGGTGTCTCGCGCCACGACCACCCTCAAACCGGTTTGATTATACTTGTCCGCTAGCGGCTCGGTATATATCTCAAATCCCAAACAAATATATTGTGTGTCTGCATGGCATCCCTTTGTATTTTTTTTTACTGAACACATGTTTTAAACTGTTAATTTTGTAGGTGGAGAGACCGCAATTTAAACTTCAGGGAGGTATCCACCCACTGCCTCCGAGCATATTGTTCACAGCTACAATCGTTGAACGAGAACATGGTATGTTCATTCTACACGTGTTAGTAATTATTTTTAGTTTTTTGTATTAATCATGCATTTATTGTGTTTTGTAACTGACTTAAGTGTTTGTTTTTATGTTTTTAATTCAGCTGGACCCCCTACACCGCGGTTTTGGATCGACTACCGGCCATATGTTCAAGTGGGATGGAAAGCTGGAGGAGCTGTTGTCCGCTTACATGCTTTGAGATTGTTGAGCATCATTACCCTCAACGGGTTATGAAGCAATTTGGCATGTTCCAGTACATACCTCCCCAAATAAACGTAATCGTACCCATGGCTCAGCTTGAAAGACTGCATGCTTTGGGGCTGCAAGGACACAACGGGGCGGACTGGATGAGTAGGCACGAAGCCTACATCAACGCCTGGAATAACCGTCGTAACACGGTTTACAGGTCCGATCCCATAAGGACGACTTCCAGAGAGCCCGGTTATATGCAATGGTATTTGGGGCGTACCGTTGCATTTATTGGGAATCCGAGTGTAGCACCGGCCCCATTTGGCGGTTTCAAAGACGACGGTGCTAGAATCCAACTGATGGTAAAGCATTTTTACGTGTCTATTTCATACATTAATTATTTGAGTTTACGGTTTCTAACTAATAATTTTGTTTGCAGAGGGATGCCATAGGGGATATTTACCGGTCTTCCCAGCAGGCATTTAATGATCCCCAGTCCTTCGCCACGCAGCTTGAGCATATACAGAACACGGCGTTCCACAGTATGATGATGTCACACGATGTCGGACACTTACAAAATCCGACGCATCTTACAAGGGATGTCGTCGACTTGTCAGCACCGGCACGACCTCAAAGGGTACGCCGGCGACACGCTCCCCGTCAGGTGCCGACAAACGTGGCGGAAAATCAACCCCAAGCTGGAAGCCCGTTGGACAATGAGGGTGGGTTTGGTGCATCTGTTGCGGCAAGCAACAATCAGAACCAGGGTGGGGGATATGTCCCGCAACTCTTTGACGTTGGATTGTATCAACTTGGAACTCCGTTTGGATTGGATAGTTCCTTCGTACAGGGAACTGGTGATGTTGGTGGGTCCAGTAGCGGTCAACCGGCGGTGACAGGTCCGCTAGCTAACTTGATTGCAAGCGGAATTGGAATTGGAGATAGTTGGGCATTTCCCTCACAGGATTTTGTGACGCCGGTTGGGCAGGGGTTTCCACGGATTGATCTCGATGTTAGTGATTTTCATTACCATCCCCCGCATAATTCGTGTGACGCAGGACCTTCAACCCGGTCAGGACCTTCGACCGCACTGAATTTAAACCTCTTTCCCGATGATCAGTACAGGAATCAAGGACCACCACCCAACGATGAAACACAAGCCCAACACCAACCACCAAGAAGGCAATCTGAACGTCTTATGAATCAGCCTCCCACTGACTGGTTTAACTTGTAACATTTTTTTTGGTGTATGCATATGAATATACGAATCGTTAAGCCACATGTGATTCAAACATTGTTGTGAGAAACAACCACTAGAATTAAAATCCAAATACAAGCGTTAAACACTAAAACAAGATCACATAATCATTTTTGTTGAAAACTCAATTTGTTGAAAACGGGCCAGGCTGCCATTTTTGGGCCTCTGTATAGTCTGGCAGGGCCTGCCCGTCAGGCATCCGGTCTTTCGGACGCGCTGGCCTTGGCTAATACACGGGTTTCGCATGAAGTCCGGGCCGTTTTCGGGTCTCCGGGGCCTGATCCGGGAGGCCCGAAAACGGCCCAGAGGTCATTTTTGTTGAAAACTCAATTTGTTGAAAACGGGCCAGGTTGGGCCTCTGTACAGTCTAGCAGGGCCTGCCCGTCAGGCATCCGGTCTTTAGGACGCGCTGGCCTTGGCTAATACACGGGTTTCGCATGAAGTCCGGGCCGTTTTCGGGTCTCCGGGGCCTGATCCGGGAGGCCCGAAAACGGCCCGGAGGTCATTTTTGTTGAAAACTCAATTTGTTGAAAATGGGCCAGGCTACCATTTTTGTGCCTCTGTACAGACTGGCAGGGCCTGCCCGTCAGGCATCCGGTCTTTCGGACGCGCTGGCCTTGGCTAATACACGGGTTTCGCATGAAGTCCGGGCCGTTTTCGGCTCTCCGGGGCCTGATCTGGGAGGCCCGAAAACGGCCCGGAGGTCATTTTTTTTTGAAAACTCAATTTGTTGAAAACGGGCCAGGCTGCCATTTTTGGGCCTCTGTACAGTCTGGCAGGGCCTGCCCGTCAGGCATCCGGACTTATCTTACTGTTAATTTTAATGCTACTAGTATTATTACTATACGTTTTCTAAAATAAAAGTAAATACATGTAATAATGATAGATTTATTTAAAACAAATAATACAAATTTACTTAACAACTATTTTTCCAAACTACTCAATCAAACTATACAATCTACCGAGTTACAAGACAATCTATTTCCGAGATCACCAATTCCAATATTCTACCACCGTTTCTTGTTGCAGAGTTCATTAAGTTTCCGTTTCGCACCTTCCATCACAATTGCTTTATTGAAGTCAAACTGAGGGCTCGGGATCAAGTTGGGGTTCGAACCCATCTGAATCAAACAGGGGAACATCAATCAATCTATTGAACATGTGTACCAAATCTAAGGGTACCCAATGATCACCCCAGACAGCCCTGCCAAAGTAGCCCAAGCAAGAGCAGGATCATCCGATGTCGTCGACGTCGCTAATCACATGATGTGATTCATCAACACCGGATGGCCTTGCCCTACAGGCTTTGTCTGGAAAGTAGACCCCCCTAAAGAGACCGTTGGAATGTCCGGGTTTGGTAGCCTGGAGATTGAGACTAGCAACGACAACCAACGGCAAAATATTATAAACTACAGTGACAATGTTGCATTCTACACGTGTTATACCACGTGTGGATGTAACATCGATCCAAGTAGTTTCATGTGGATGTAACACCGATCCAAAGACACCGCTTTTTTGGACCCCAGAAAAGCGATGCCAAGCAGGGGATGAGACAGGAGAGGATGCTTTTAAGCACGACTCATCCCCGCCCAAAACTGTTAAAACTCCATGTGAATGTAACATCGACCCAATATCAATAAAAAACCGTTCCCTCCAGAAGAATTGCGGGAAAAGTATTATATCGCATATTGTGTTGTAGTTTCCTACAATTGTGTTGTAAATGGGATTGAGATATGTGGTGTTATAAATGGGATTGAGATATGTGGGAATGATATAATGTATTTGTGTAGGTGGGATGGGATGGAGAAAATGGGAAGAGGCCGTAGCATTATATAAGAATTGAACCCTCCAATTGAAATGGCGGCTTCAAAGCCTTATTATGAATTGGCGGCATCTTGGGGATTTTGTTTGATGCCGCCGAATGAGACCAAGGCATCACCATTTTTAGTTTTTTTTCCCCACTACCCCCCAAATGTAATTTGTAAAACAATAAACCCCCCAATTATGTAAATGATTCTTAACTTTTTAACTGGTAGATAATATAATATTAAAAAAATTAGCTAAAATAATAAAAACTGATGTGTTATGACCAACTCCATCCGGCAAACTTAAGTCCGTCTTTGAGCCTTGATAGAACTTCTGAAAGGGTAATATTGTCATTCTAAGTTTCCTTGTCAAAATAGGAATCTTTTTACAAAAGAAAAAAAAAAAGATACCCGATAAGCAGGGCCAACCCCTATAGTGGTCGAGGAGGTCACCATACTAGGGCCCGTAATTGTCGGGATCATATTCTTTTGTATAAAATTCCTATACATATATGTTTTTAAATAGAAAACCTAGCAATGTCTCGGCTCCAAAGGGCAGGGGTCTGTGTTTAGTAGATTAGGGTTCGCTATTCCGAAAGGGTGGCGGCGGAGCTTGTTGCCCACTTACCTGCTATCTTGATGTAATTTTAAAAGTTATGAAATGAAATTGATGTTGAATAAAAAAATTAACACGTAAATTAGGCCTAATAAAAGTCCATTTAAAACTTAAATCTTGTTAAGTTGTTAACCCATAACACATTTATTATCCAAATACCCATTCTTATACTATGATTTTGCTAATTGCTATGTTTATTTACACTAGTCGGATGCCTGCGCGATGCAGCGAGGACGACACTTTGCATTGCGGTACTCGTTTATGTTTATGTTTATGGTAATTATTCATATAATACTTTTACAAAGTTTATTATGCTTTTCTTCTATCATGTTAGTAGGATTATTGTAGTGATTATACGTCATAAGCGTTACAAACGTCTTAAACACAGTAGATTTTGCACTTAAATTATCAAGTACTTCATGTAACCATTAATACAATAAAGTAACATATAAATAATGAAAAATAGTGTAAAGATCAAATACAAAGTGTTTTTTTCATGAGAACTGTGAGAATCAAAGGGGGAAAATTTTTATTTTATTTTTTAGAATTTTTTTTCTATGTGCTTAAACATACTTTCTAGATGAATAATACAAAAAAAAAATAAATTTTTTTTAGTGTAATTACGTCATTAAAGTAAATACATTAATTTACACTAGAGTAATTATGTAATTACTCTACAACAGTAATTACGTAATTACTTTACACCAAAATTTATTTATTTTTTGTTTTTTTATATTTCAATACTATAATACATGTTTAATAATATGGGGAAAAAAGTTTCGAAAAAAAAACCCTCATTTGATTCTCACAGTTTTAATAAAAATACACTTTATGCAGAATCTTTAGTCATGAAAAATAAGTCTTAAATATTACAGTTGAAAAGTAAAGCTCAAATGTTAACTACTTGATCATGATGAGATCAAGTTAGTCATAAACCTTACCCGTTTTAATTTAACGGATAAAAGATAAGTTTTTTTTTTTTTTTTTGAAGGTTAACTTTCATAAAAAACACAAGGCGCCTTATTCCAAGAAGGAATAAAGACCCGAAAACGAGTACATTTACATTACACCATAATTACACCATTTCTCCCAATCTAGAATTCCGTGATGCGCCCTATGCTTGTACCAAAGAAAACTCAAAGCTTTGATGTCGGATATAATCTCCAACACTTTTACTTCCTTATTTGAAAATATTTTCTCATTTCTTGCTTTCCATAACCTCCAACTCGTAATGATGATAATGCCTTGCAAAACATTCTTCCTTTCTCCACTAATACCATAGTGTTCGTATGCCTGAACAATGTCTTTAACCGAAAACGCGAACGTAGCAGTGGCACGACACCATAAAGAAACACCATGCCACACCCCATCCGCGATAGCAGAACCCGTAAGAATATGGTCAATAGACTCTATTCCACCCTCACATAAAACACACATATCATCATGAACCATAATATTCCTCCTTTGCATCGCAGTCTTGGTAGGAAGGCGATCTAGAAAAGCTCGCCACATAAAAATATTACATTTGGCCGGAACCCATTTGCACCACTTGAAACCGAATGGCTCTTCATTGCGATAACTACGAATCCACTTTTTAACCGAAGCGACCAAAAATTGCTCCGACTTAGTATCATGCCATACCCACTCGTCTTCTCGCTCTGACAAGGATATCTCAGCTAAACGATTCTCCAAATCTTGACGAAGATCCACTTCCTCCAAAGAAACAATTGCCCTTTTCCAACACCACTTAACCAAAAAACCCTGATCTGTACGTTCACACCTAGTACAAACCAAACATTTCTTATCCGTCTCCAATGCAAATAAACTCGGATAACAATCCTTTAACGGAGTATTGCATAGCCAAGGATCAATCCAAAACCGAAGGGTACTACCATCTCCTAACCGGCCCTTAAACATGCTTAACGCCCCCACCCCGTTAACTTTGATCTTACTACAAAACGAAACTATATTCTTCCAAACCCCGGAAATACTATTATTAACCGGAAGAAATCCCCACTTTCTATCCGATCCATGAATCGAATCCACCACCTTGCGCCATAAAGCATTAGTCTTGGTAACATACCTCCAACACCATTTTAACAAAAATGCCTTATTGCATTCGTCTAATCTGGCTAAACCCAAGCCACCTTCTTCTTTACGAAGCGTCACTTTATCCCAAGCAACCTAAGCCATTTTCCTCACCTCGTCGGACCCACCCCACAGAAAATTCCTCATGAATTGTTCAAGTTTATTAATTATACACACCGGGGCCTTGAATAAAGATAAGGGGAATTGGATTTTAATAATTCAAAGTTTATCTCGTTGGCTGACAATAATCTGTACTTAAGAAATTCCCTACAACAGTCCCAACTTTCAAAGTATTGGCCGTCAATAAACTTTTGTTAACTGAAAACTAATCCATTTTCAAAACTGAAAGAGTTTGAAAGTTAAAAAGTTCATTGTCGGCC
Source organism: Ambrosia trifida (assembly GCA_028751855.1). Taxonomy (NCBI): domain Eukaryota; kingdom Viridiplantae; phylum Streptophyta; class Magnoliopsida; order Asterales; family Asteraceae; genus Ambrosia; species Ambrosia trifida. The sequence goes on along the minus strand of CM054123.1, from coordinate 126,992,361 downwards.
AATATGTTGAAAGTTGGGACTATTGTGGGGAATTTATTAAGTACAGATTATTGCCGGCCAACGAGACAAAGTATGGATTATTAAAATCCAATTCCCCTAAAGATAAGTAATACGTAGGAAGACTATCCAAAACCGACTTTATCAACGTGACCCTCCCGCCGATAGAAATGCTATTCGCCTTCCACTTAGACAAACGCTTTCTAAACGAATTCACCACTGGGTCCCAATGTCCAATTCTGTTCATATTAGCGCCCACCATAATACCTAGATACGAAAACGGTAAATCACCAAAATTACATCCCAGTCTAGAAGCCATATACTCCACTTCTTCCTGTCGTCTCCCCACACCGTATAAGACTGACTTATGGATATTTATTTTAAGGCCAGAACATAAGTAAAATATCCGCAGGATCCTTTCATATTATTAAAATTGAATACCGACCACTCGCCCATTAACATAGCGTCATCTGCAAAAAGAAGGTGAGAAATAACCGCCCCCACCCTAGGCAAACAAATACCATCAAAAAATTTGTTCGCACAAGCCTTGGTAACCATCATCGAAAAAGCTTCCATAACAAGAATAAATAAAAACGGGGATAAAGGATCACCTTGGCGAATACCCTTCTGACAAGAAAATTGAAACGTTGGCAAGCCATTAATCAAAATTGACGCCTTAGAAGCAGAAATAATACCTGGATAAAAGATAAGTTTCTTTTTTTTGGAAGGCAACTTTCATTAAAAACAAACGACCCGCCCGAAACTCTCTAAGATAGAGAGAAACGGAAAAACGGGAATATTACATCAACGGGAATGAAAAATTACACCAATTTCTCCAATCTATATTACCCTCTTTATGTCTATGTTTGAACCATAAGAAAGCCAAGGATTTGACGTCCGCTATCAGGTGAGTAACATTAAAATCCGTACCGTTGAAGATCTTATAGATAAAAGATAAGTGACCCACCTAAAAGTAAACATGTCATAACCGGCTCAAACAATGTGTGATTAAATAAAACTAGGTTCTAGTATAAAGACTCAGTCGGTTACAATTTAAAATTGCATTAAGGTCCTTCAGAGATATTATAACTGGTACGATATTTGTAATTCCATCCAGGAAGTCGGCTAAACATATTAAACTTGAGTTATACAAGGCAAACAAATCGGTCTACAAGAAACCATAAGTCAACCCTACTGCCATAAATCTGCACATAGTTGAAATATGATTTTAGTAATTATCACCAAATTAAGGGGCATTGAATTTTAATAATTCAAACTTTCACTTATTGACCAACAATAATATGTACTTCAAAAATTCCCAACAATGATCCCAACTTTCAATCAATCTATTGGCCGACAATGAACCTTTGTTAACTGAGAACCAACTCAGTTAGTGTATGTTGATGTAGATGCTGACGTGATGATGAGGTGGATGCTGACATGGCATGCCACATCATCATGAGCATACCACATCATCGTCCACGTCATCATCCACTAACTGAGTTAGTTCTTAGTTAACAAAGGTTCATTGTCGGCCAATACGCTGAAAGTTGGGATCGTTGTTGAGAATTTTTAAAGTACAGATTATTGTCAGCCAATGGGTGAAAGTTTTGATTATTAAAATTCAATACCCCCAAATTAATAAAAAAAAACACATAATTGACATCAAATTTGACATGAAAACTTGATATAGTTTGATGTCACATAGCTAACTGCTTAGAGGATAGTTGTGCTACCGAAGCGAACAATATGAACTACAAAACTATTCCCCACATTAATTTACAGATCATTTGTAATTTGATCATGATACTTTACTTTTATAAAACACAAATTCACACACCACCAATTTGTAGTTCATAATGATTCTAGAATATTATGCCAGATTTAGATGTAAAGTGCATTCGATTTCAATATTATATCATAGAATATTATGAAATAATGGATTGAACAAAACTAACAACAATGAACAAAATATCTCAATTCTAACAATAATTAAGACTGCTCGGAGTGGGGACGGGAAGGGGGGAACACCATCGCCAGGGTGGCGTGGAGAGGAGCAGGAAGATGAGGGCGGGGGCAGAGTGCTTGGCTAGGGGGGGGGGGGGGGGGGTGTTCTGTGATTGGAGGGGCATAATTGTTACCGTTGAAAATTTTTTTTTAAAAACTAACCGTTGGTATCAAACGGTAAATTTTTTTTTTTTTTTTTTTTTTTATAAATTACCCCATTTTCACTACAAAACACCCACTTTATCTTATTTCTTCACAATTTTTATACGCTTCTTCAACCATTTTTTTATAATTCTTCATATATTTTTCATACTACTCATCCTTCTTCAACAAAAAATGAACCCATACAACCGAGGCTTTGACCCGCACAACCCATACGCGTACGTCCCAAACCCGAATACACCACCGGTTCGCCTGATCCCAAACCGTCCACCCATTCCTTCACCTTGTCCCGACTACGCGGGTTATGCGGGTTTCATTAGTGGGCAAATTTATCCTAATTTCCCATTCAATGATTCTCTCGTTCCTTCACAACTTCCTTTAACGCAAACCGTACCCGAAACACAACCCCAAAATGTTGCGGGATCATCTTTAGGTAAAAACCCCCTGCAAAAAGAAGTAACAGGAGGAAGACGTCGGAGGAGAAAGCATTAGCCGCCACTAACCGCCAAGCGATTAAGTGGACACCCGAAGAAGAGCTTGCGTTAACGAAAGCGTGGATAAGCGAGTCGGAAAAAGAGCAAGGTATTTCTAATAAATTTTTTAACATGATTTTTTTTTTCTAATATTGCTAATATATTTTTTTTTTTGTAGGAACTAGTCGCCACAAAAACGACTTTTGGGTTGACATAAACACTGCGTTCTATGGGTTGACGGAAAGAGAGTTCTATCGAGCAAACGATAGTCTCTCGTCCAAGTGGACCGAGATAAACAGAGCAATGAATGTGTTTCACCCGCATTATTATTACGCAAGAAACAATCCAAAAAGCGGTGAAACAGACGCCGACTGCCTCAACCGGTCGCTATTAGCGTATCGTAACGAAACCGGGGTCGACTTCAAGTTTCTTCATTGTTAGGAAGTCGCAAAGCACCATTCAAAATGGGCGTATGTCCCCACTGCAACCAACTCCGCAAAAAGGTTGAAAACAAATTCGTCAAGAAACCGTTCAATTGATCCTAAAAATGTGGAAGCCGTTAATTTGGATGATGACGAGTTCAAAGAGAAATTGAGTCGCCCACCCGGTCGAGATAAGTCAAAAAAGAGGTCACAGAAATCTACTGCTTCGGGTTCGGGTTCTGGATCAACCGGTGCCTACAGCGCTGACTTGCAAGATTTAAATTCCACCATGATTCACTTCAATATGATTCAAGAAAAAAATGCTCGAGGAGAAAAAAAACATTCGCGAAGCATTTGAAAAAAAGTTGAGTATGAAAGAGAGAAAGTTGAGTATCAAAGAACAGCGCGAAAAACGCGAAAATATGAAATTTATCGCCATGAACACCGATCATCTTCACGGGCCAGAGTTAGAGATGACGCTACAAATGAAGTGTGACCTTATGGAAAAATATAATATTAACTGATTTGTTAGTTTCTAGTTTTTTTTTAATTTTTTTATGTTTTTTATTTTTCTAGGTTTTTAATTTTTGTATTTTTCTAGGTTTTTATTAATTATAAATGTTATTTTAATTACTTAAAAAAGATAAAAGAAATGTCACATGTCACTTCCCCCCTCCCTTTCCACTCCCAACAATCCCCCCCCCCCCATAGGGGTCCCACTATAAGCAGATATTCTGTATATTTGTAATTATAGTATTAAGCATATTCTTAGACATCTTAGTTATTGTAGATTGATTGCCTTCCTAATTTATCGGAGATCATTGTATTGTATATTGTAATCTCATTCAATGGAAAATTCATTCAGAAATTTATTATCATTCTTATATGGTATCATAACCTCCGATCCTATTTTTCCTCTTCTTCTTCTTCAACCTATTGTTGCCGCATTCTTCTGCCGCTGGCCGCCCACCTTCCGCCTCCCATCTGACCTTTTCTGTCCCTCCTGCTACCTTCCTACTACCATGGACGCCACCCTTCACCCCGCAATGGCTGTCACAAACATCAAGAATATGATCCCTCTTATTCTTGAAGATGAATTCTCACACTTCACCACCTAGACTGCTCTCTTTGAAGTCCACTGCCGTGCTTATCAGGTGTACGAACACCTGCTGCTTTCTTTGAAGTCCTACAGCAGCAATTCTCAAACATACACCTTGAATCGTTTCCGAACATGGCTTCCTACTGCCAACATGCCAAACACCTTGCCAATCAATTGAACGGTGTCGGTGCCCCGGTTGATAATCAGCGTTTGGTCTCTCAACTCCTAGCCGGCCTAACCGAAGCATATGAAAGCATCTCCACGGTGTTACAGAATCGTGACCCATTACCAGATTTCAGTGAATGTCGATCCCGTCTCACCATGGCTGAATCCACAAAGAAGTCCATCTCTGCCAGGGCTGCGGCCTCTTCGGCTACCGCCCTTGCTGCAACCACCGCCTCTCAACCTCATAACCCTGCTTCCTCATCTGCTCGCAGCCGAGGAAACAGCAGACCCAGGAACCGGGGAAGGGGACCCAGCCGCGGCGGTCGCTCCAACAACACCCAACCTCAACACCCTTACATTGTGTTCCCAAACTCGTGGACAGCAAGCCAATGGAGTTCGCTTTTGCAAAACAGCCAACAATCTGGCACGACACCATGCCCTTACCCTTCCGCTCCTCGGACCAATAACCCATCGGCTGGAATATTGGGTGCGGCTCCGGCTCAGGCATACACTGCCATTCTTTCTCCTACTGACATCTAGCAGGCCTTGTATGCTTTGTCACTAAGCCAACCGGACCCGCATCGTGTTATAGATACCGGCGCTTCCAGCCATATGAAAACGCCTCAAGGTACGATCTCCCCATCTTCTTTTAATACTTGCACTACTAAATTCATTGTAGTCGGAAATGGTATGACCATTCTTGTGATTGGCCAAGGCAACCTAACCCTACCGCCTCCCTTCCCACCCTTTAAATTAAACAACGTCCTATTTGCCCTAAATCTTGTCAAAAACCTTATTTCTATCCGCAAACTTACTACTGATAATTTATTGTCCATTGAATATGACCCTTTCGGTTTTACTGTGAAGGATCTCAAGACCAAGGCGCACCTCCTACGATGCAATAGCTCGGGCGACCTATACCCACTGACTGCTCCTCTCCCCCTCAAAACCACCTCTACAGCTTTTGTGGCCACCACTCAAGACCGTTGGCATCAACGCCTTGGGCACCCGGGCTTCTCAACATTGCATTTGTTGCCTTTATATTTTTCTAGTTCATCTAATAAAAATGACAAAACTTTATGTCAAGCATGTGTTTTCGGTAAAAGTGTCCGATTTCCATTTTCTGATTCTTGTAATCGTACTAGTTTACCTTTTGACATTATTCACAGTGACCTGTGGACATCCCCCATGCCTAGCACCGGGGGCCACCGGTATTATGTTTTGTTTTTAGATGTCTTTACTAATTTTCTTTGGACATTTCCCCTAAACCACAAATCACATGTATTCTCTGTCTTTTCCATTTTTAACACCTACATAAATACCCAATTCAGTAGTAAAATAAAACAATTTCAATGTGATGATGGCAAAGAATACGACAACAATGCTTTTCATAATTTTTGTCGTCAAAATGGCATGCATTTTCGCTTCGCTTGCCCCTATACCTCGTCTCAAAACGGAAAGGCTGAGCGTAAAATTAGAACAATTAATAATATGATACGTTCACTTCTAGCTCCATCCTCCGTGCCATCCGCCTACTGGCACCTTGCCCTTGAAACCGTTCTAACAAACACCAACAATTTCTATCCCCTACCACCTGCTTATATGGGTGCAACCCCACTTATGAACGCCTTCGCGTGTTCGGGTGTCTCTGCTATCCCTTACTACCCGCCACTACCATTAACAAACTCGCCAACCGTTCTAAACCATGCGTCTTTCTCGGTTATCCCCCAAATCACCGTGGATGCCATTGTTTAGACCTCACAACTAATACCATTTTTGTGTCTCGTCATATCCAATTTGAAGAGACCATCTTCCCATTCGCCACCACCCTACCCCCTGCCCCCACCTCCTATGATTTTCTTGACATCCCTTCCAACCCACTATTGTGGGATCAATTCACCTTAGCTTCTTCTAATTCTCCATACCAGCCCAATATTCCTCCTCCCCCTCAAGCCCAAACAGGCCCACCTCCACTACACCTTCTCACCCTCCGGCCCATTCCCCCTCTACCCCTCCTACGGCCCCTCAACCAGTCCACTCTTCCCTAGCCCACAACCCAAACCCACCTACAGCCCAACATTCCCACACTTCTCCTCAGGCCTAAACGTCCCCAAACCCCACCTCACCTGCCCCAACTGAACCACCACAACCCTCCTCTGCTGCCCCACCGACCGAACCACCACCACCTCTGTCACACCCTCAAATTTCCACTGCGGGATTTATACCGCGAGGCACATGACAAACTAGGATCCCATAGCCATAAGTCACATGAACGACTCTAAATGCCCAACCATTTAGTTCGTTATTGAAAAACCAAGTTTAAACGTTTTAACCAAACCAAATTAAGTATAGCGGAAGCGAATGACAAAACAATTAAATAAAAGTCTGCGCAAAACACCGCGCCCAAAACCAAAAGTAAGTAGTTAAATGTTAAAATAGTTTAAATGTTTGTAAACCCATGATAAAATATGATGCATCTCCTAGTCGTGCTCCATACCTAGTTACCTGCAAAAGCAAGCTAGCGTGTATCAACATAAAGTCGGTGAGTTCACAAAGTAAAGCAAATGAGTATGTAAATGCGTTGGTTTCCAAAACCACGTAACCAATTAAAAGCGTAGGTCCTCCAGAACAAAATGTTCAAGAGTTATCAGTTTAAGCGTGTTAGGGGTAGCTAACCCACTCATTGCAACTAAACAGAATTATTGGGACACCTTCAGTAACATAATAATTTGCCTCAATAACTGGTGTCTATCAACACCAGTTCTCAAATGTGGTCAGAAGTTCATGTCCGTGCCTCAAGAACCTCAGGCATGAGGTTGCTGCACAACCTAATAGCGCTATCAACTAATACCCCGTTCGCCTCCAGCGATTAACCCAATAATATGCAAGGACTTTCCAAATGATAGAGTGTTTAGTTCACAAGGACCAATAAGTTTTAAACTTATCAAAAATCCGATCCACACAAGGAATTGTAAACCGACCCACACCAAGAGTCAAAACCTGAGTAGTCCCAAACTGGACTAGAAAACGTTTACCAAAGTTGTTTACCACCCGAGACGCATGCTTTTGAGAAAAAGTAGTGAAACTCACCTTAGTATGCAAGCACTAAATTCCAAACTTCAAAGTAAGGTGCACTACCGACTCCCTAGTACAAGTGTCACCAAGTAAGTATATGTGTAATACCATTACACCATATAACCCGTTTGTCCAAGACGTTTAAATGTTCAAGAGTGTGTAAATGACATCTAGTGATTCTACATGCATAAGTAAACCCTACGGACCCGTTGGTGAATATGTTGGTTACATTTAGTTTTACACTCAATATGCATCAAATACAAGTGCCCATTCGATTGCATATCAAATACATACCACCTAGGACTTCAATTAGTCACGTGAACACATAATACACAATCTGCGTTTTTAGGACAGATTGTGCGTCACCAAAACTAATTTATTTAAAATACTAAATCAGTGAGTTAAACTCCCAAATTTTTACTGAATATTCCTTAGGATTCATTTAACAACCCATATTTTTTTTATCTCAAAATCAAACACAAAAATTATTAAAATTCGTTCAACACAGCTATCTTCAGAAAACTTTCACAACAGGTCAGTTTAGTAGAAAAATTCCCAAAAATTGTGTATTCATCCAAACGGGATGAATCCACTTGGAAAACCCAAATTATTCCAATGTTAATCTTCTATAAAAATTTTCATAACTTAATTCTTTATAAAACTCGAGTTATGACGGTTTAAAGTCGACTCAATTTGTTAACCCGAAATTCTGATATGACCTATTTTCAAAGAAATTTCCAAAAAGGACTCAAACGACGTCCAAATCACTCGATTTTACCCATTATGAAAAGCTAAGACAGGTGTGATTTAACCATGCAAAGAAAACATCAAAACCATCATGTTAAAGCCACGTAACAGACCCTACAAGTTAACCTAAACATTCTGTCCAGATTTTAATCATGCATAAACCTTTATTTAACCGACCCACGTGTGCGTATAATCAATCAATAATTATCAACAATCATTACAAAACATTCCTAAGACTTATTAAGATCAGAATCTATCATAACACATGCAAAATCATAACCCTAACGATCAAAACATCAACAACTTGCGCAACAAGTAATCTATTATATCACTAATCGCCTATCATCATGTTTAACCCGTTAAATCTTCAAAAAAATTCAAGTTTTAATATTTATAAAAAGGTTTCAGACCTGGACAAACTTAGTTATAGGGTTTTTATAACATAATAATAAGATTAAAGCATAGTAGATTAAGGATTATACCACAAGCTCTTCGAAACAACCAACCGAATGCTCTTGAAGCTTCCCGATCGATGTTCTTGCGCCTTAGCAGGTGGTTTGGGGTTGATATTTCGTAGGTAGGGCAGTAGATGCGATTAGGGTTTGAGTTTAGGTGATACAAAAGGCTTAGGGTTGCTTAAATAGGTGATTAAGTCGGTTTAGTGGCGTCAGACACCCGCGCGCGGCCGCTCGGTCCCTGTGAGCGGCCGCTCACAGGGCCTTGGCCCGTGTGGGTGGCCCATTTCGTAACCCGACGTGTTTTCCTTCGACGTTTTCGCTATTTCGGACCGTAATAAGTGTAACCCCATGTGTTAAGACCCCAATCATCCTAATGGTCCACCTTTAACGATTTTTATTAACGTATTCGGTTTAAGTTCACATAATCACATATGGTTTGCACATAGTTTCACCGAGTATCACAGAAGCACGTAATCGCAATCAATCCAAACCAATTATCTCACAATTATTAAACTTCATTATTCACCAACGTCCGAGGTTCACTAATCATGTATATAGTCTGGTAATTCCTTGAATTACCACTTTATGCAGTTATTAACTTATAACTGTGTAACGTGTGTTCTATCTAGTTAACCCTAGTTAAGTATAATGCAAGGAATGTAACTAGAGTTTAGTTAAAGTGAGAACCTGAAATTGCGGGGTATCACATCATTCCCAAGTTGAAAAGAATTTCGTCCCGAAATTCAGCAAGTAAACAATAAAGCCAGCTAGAAAAGTGTTAGAAAAGTGTGCGCTTGGTTCCCGGATGTCACATCATCCCCAAGTTGAAAGGAATTTCGCCCCGAAATTCACTTTGAGCGAGCTGCTTTATGTTCGGCATTCGATCTATTCACAGGTTCAGGTGCAGTAAAGAGGTGTGGATATTTGAGTCGCATCTGATCTCTGCGCTCCCACGTGTATTCCGGTCCTAGACAGGAATTCCACCGTACCTTAACAATAGGTATAGTGCTTTGTCTGAGTTTCTTGACGCCCTGCTCAAGAATCTCCACTGGTTCTTCCACGAACCGTAGCTGGTCGTCCACCTGAATTTCCTCCAGTGGCACTACTAGTGTCGTATCCGATAGGCATTTCTTCAGGTTTGATACGTGGAATACATTGTGCACTCCACTGAGTTCATCAGGCAAGTTTAGCTGGTAAGCTACCGGACCAATCCTTTTGACAATCTCGAATGGTCCCATGTATTGTGGATTCAATTTCCCCCATTTCCCAAAGCGTATTACCCCCTTCCAAGGTGACACCTTTAATAGAACCTTGTGCCCAACGTGGAGCACTATCTTCTCAGAAGTTTCGTGCACGAGTTCGGGACCTGTTAGCTGGCTATCCCCAACCTCAGTCCAGCAGATGGGAGACCTACACTTGCGTCCATAAAGTGCCTCAAAAGGCGCACACTGTATCGAAGTATGGTAGCTGTTGTTATAAGAGAATTCGATCAAAGGCAAGTGCTTATCCCAACTGTTGCCAAAATCCACCACGCACGCTCGTAGCAGATCTTCCAATGTTTGGATGGTACGTTCACTCTGTCCATCCGTCTGTGGGTGATAGGCTGTGCTCATATCTAGACGAGTTCCCAAAGCGTTTTGGAGAGTAGTCCAGAAGTGAGAAGTGAATCGCGCATCCCGATCAGATATAATAGAAGTAGGCACACCATGCCTAGAGACTACCTCCTTGATGTAGAGATTTGCTAGTTTCTCCAGCGAGTCTGTTTCCTTTATTGCCAGAAAGTGTGCCGATTTGGTTAAACGATCCACGATAACTCAAATCATATTATGGCCCGTTGGCGTTCTAGGAAGCTTTGTTATAAAATCCATAGAAATCCCGTCCCACTTCCACATAGGGATTTCTGGTTGCTGGAGTAGGCCTGAAGGTTTCTGATATTCAATCTTAACCTTCGCACAAGTCAAGCACTTACTAACATAAGTGGCTATTTCAGCTTTCATGTTTGGCCACCAGTAAAGAGTCTTAAGATCTTGGTACATCTTGTCCGAACCAGGATGTACCAAGTATTGAGAGGTGTGAGCTTCATCGAGCACCAGTTGTCTGAGATCCCCAAAACGTGGTATCCAGACTCAATCCATAAAGTATTTAAGACCATCTGTCTTTAGTTCCAAGTGCTTATCAGCACCATGTAATGTTTCAAGCCCGATTTTTTCTCCTTTCAAGGCCTCGCCCTGGGCTTCACGTATCTTATCAGGAAGATTAGAATGAATGGTAAGTTGTAAGGCTCGCACCCGTTTAGGTTTCGTTTCCTTTCGACTGAGGGCATCAGCTACTACGTTAGCTTTCCCTGGGTGGTACTTGATGGCACAGTCGTAATCATTCAGAAGCTCGACCCATCGACGCTGTCGCATGTTCAGCTCCTTTTGATCAAATATGTGTTGGAGGCTCTTGTGGTCAGTGAAGATCGTACACTTCGTCCCATAGAGATAATGCCTCCAGATCTTTAGAGCAAAAATCACTGCTCCTAGTTCCAAGTCATGGGTGGTGTAATTCTTCTCATGAACCTTTAATTGACGTGAGACATACGCGATTACCTTATCACGGTGCATCAGCACACACCCTAACCCTTGGATAGACGCATCGCAGTACACTACGAAGTCCTCTGTACCCTCAGGTAATGATAGTATAGGTGCACTGCAAAGTTTCGACTTTAATAATTGAAAAGCAGATTCTTGGGCATCTCCCCACTTGTAAGTAATACCCTTCTGTGTCAAGGCGGTGAGAGGTTGAGCGATCTTAGAGAATCCCTCAATGAATCTGCGATAGTATCCCGCGAGACCAAGAAACTGGCGCACCTCAGTTGGAGTCTTAGGAGCCTCCCACTTTTTAATAGCATCAATCTTGGCGGGATCAACATGTATTCCTGCCTCGTTAACCACATGTCCAAGAAATTGGACTTCTTGAATCCAAAAGTCACATTTAGAGAATTTTGCATACAACTGCTCATTTCTCAATAGTTCCAAGATCAGCTGCAGGTGTTGCTCGTGCTCCTCCCTACTCTTGGAATAAATCAGTATGTCATCTATGAACACTATGACGAATTTGTCCAAATAGGGCTTGCACACACGGTTCATTAGATCCATGAACACCGCCGGTTCATTAGTTAGCCCAAATGGCATCACCAAAAACTCATAATGTACATAACGAGTTCGAAAGGTTGTCTTTGCCATATCCTCCTCTCGGACTCTCAGCTGATGGTATCCTGAACTCAACTCAATCTTAGAGTAGAAACTCGACCCTTGCAGTTGGTCGAACAAATCATCAATACGAGGCAAAGGGTAACGGTTCTTAACCGTCACTTTGTTCAACTCCCGATAATCAATGCACATGCGGAAACTCCCGTCTTTCTTCTTAAAAAACAGAACTGGAGCTCCCCATGGCGAAGAACTAGGTCTAATGAAACCCCTATCCAATAGCTCTTGGAGTTGGGTAGATAGTTCTTGAAGTTCGCCTGGTGCTAGGCGATATGGTGCGCGTGTAATTGGAGCTGCTCCAGGCGCAAGATCAATTTGGAACTCCACTTGACGAACGGGTGGAAGTCCAGGTAATTCCTCTGGGAAATCTCGGACTACTGGGATGTCCTCAATCTTGGTTTCAGTTTTAGCTCGAGTGTCAGATATGTTAGCCAAAATGGCTGGACAACCCTTACGAATACACTTCTGGGCCTTCAAAAGGGAGATGATGCCCACCATGGCACCACCTCGATCACCCTGTATAGATAAAAGTTCTCCACTTGGGAGAGGAATACGAACAATCTTCTCCTGACAGAGAATTTCAGCATGTTGCTTGGACAACCAGTCCATGCCAACCACGAGGTCAAAACTACCTAGGGTGATAGGTAAGAGGTTGATGGCAAACAATTGCCCATTCAACTCGAGCTTACAGTCACGATGTACATGGGTTACCTCGACAGGCTTCCCATCAGCCAATTCAATAGAGTACGGGATATCAAGAAGAGTAGGAAGCATCCCTAATTGTTTACTAAGTTTTGATGACACAAAACTATGGTCCGCACCAGTATCATATAAAATAAAAGTAAGAGTGCCGTTCAAGGAACACGTACCCGTCACGACGTTATTATCAGTCCTAGCCTCCCCAGAGCCAATCGCGAATGCTCTCCCACGAGCCCCATTGTTGTTGTTCCCGTTGTTGTTGTTCCCAGCATTACTGGTGTTGTTGTTTCCCGTCCTGTCTCCACCACCGTTGTTGTTGTTGTTACCCCTGTTGTTGCCATTGTCATTACCATTACCATTCAGCTCTGGATAGTTCCTCTTGAAATGATTCTCACTTCCACACTGATAACAACCTTTACCACCTCTCTGCTGTTGCCCCTGCTGTGCAGCTGGCGGATTTCCCGGGATATACACCCTGCAGTCCCTCTGCTTGTGACCCATCTTGCCACATCGATCACACTTAACATAGCCACACGTCCCAATGTGATGCCTATTGCACCTGTTGCACTTAGGTTGGTTCCCCTCATAACCTCCCTGAGAGTTGTTGCGGTTGTTACTACCGCCATGGTTGTCATGCCTCTTATTCTGCTGCTGCTGCTGCTGACTGCCATTCCCTAGGGGTTTGCCAGACGCATTCTCCCACTTCCTCTTGTTATTTTTGGTACCAGAAGATGAAGCACCACGAGGAGGTAACAATCCCTCTTCCACCTTCTGATCTGTCAGCTGATGAGCCATACGAATAACTTGCTGGATGATGTTGAGGTTAGCAGCAGTAACCATGCTCTTGATTTGGGGCACCAAGCCCTTGATGTATAACTCGATTCTCTTGTACGGAGGATTGGAGTAATTTGGGCACATCGCCGCCAGTTCATGCGATCTAGTGGTATATCTCTCAATCTCCGATCCCACCATCTTCAGATTGAGATACTCAGTCTCTAACTTTTGAATCTCATCTCGAGGACAGTACTCCTTCTTCATCAGTTCCTTGAAATCCGCCCAAGGCGTTGCGTTAGCCACATCCACACCTAGCATCTGCACTTGAGAGTTCCACTAGGATAATGCCAAATTTTCGAGAGTCGTAGTGGCATATTTCACCCGGTCAGCTGGTGGACAGTAACACATAGCGAAGCAAGATTCCAGTTTTTCGAACCACCTCAGTAGCCCGACAGCCCCTTCAGATCCTCCAAAGTTCTGCGGCTTGCAGTCCATGAAGGACTTGTAGGTGCAGACTGGAGGGTGATGCCCAGGTTGACCAGCTTGAAAAGCTGCGAGGGCTTCCACCACCCTGTCGTTGATAAGTGCATTCAACTTCGCTTGAGTCATGTTGATGTTGCCTCTCCCGTGTCCTCTTCCCGCCATAGTAATTCTTCATTTACACTATACTCATGAGAAAACAATAATATGTCCCACATACAATCGTTCACATAGTACAAGTAAACTAGAATATAAATAACATGCGCGAGAATATAATAAAGAAATCAATTAATAGTAGTAAATAAGAATCCAATCATAATATAAACGATCCTCAAGTCTCACAATGATAAAAAAAAAAAAAGAAGAAGTCGTAATAAGAATGTATATGGAATACTAAGATAACAAGAAGATAAAAAAAATAATCAATCATCCCCGCGATCCATGGAGATACATGAGCCCTCATCCTCGCTCTCATCCTCGATCTCTATCTCCAGTGGCTCCTCCTCCTCAGGCTCAAGCTCTTCCTCGAGCACCGCATCCATCGCTGCCCCGAAAGCATCAAATCCTCCTACTGCAGGCTCTTCCTCGGGATCCTCTTCAGGATCCTCCTCTGGATCCTCTTCTGGTTCAACAGCATTTTGAGCTAGAGCTTCCTCAAGCTTGTTACGGACCAAGGTCAACTCCTCCCTTAAAAGTGTTGTCTCCTGAATAGCAATTGACCTCTCATGTCTATCCTCTGCAGCTTCCTTATTAACCCTTTCCAATTCACCAAACAAGTGGTCGATTTCTCTTTCCATGCTTTTAATAGCCCCATCGGCATTCTGCCTCCATGACTGAAATTGCCTTACAACATTATAGGCATTCTCTAGCTCTGTATGCACGTGCCTAACCATCCCTGCCAAAGACCTCTCCAATGAGTCGATAATGGGAGGGACCTGAGCTGGCACTCCGTATCCTACAACCCACGAGTGCAGCATGTCTGTGAACCACACCCAGCGATTTGTATTCTCATCTTGATTCCCTGCCTGAGCTGGCTGTTCATACAGGTTCAAAGATGTGTTTTGCGAACTCCCAAGAGGACGATAAGAAGAGTAGTTACGATGAGCAGGGTTAGTCATGTTTTCCTGCAAGGTGTTAGATCAGTATACGTATCCAAGAAATAACAAGTGGTGTGCTTAGAATAGTGAGTGTACTAATACTTATGCTATGATGATTATAGACTAGATGCAAATCCTAGTTCCCTATAACCAATGACTCTGATACCAATCTGTCACACCCTCAAATTTCCACTGCGGGATTTATACCGCGAGGCGCATGACAAACCAGGATCCCATAGCCATAAGTCACATGAACGACTCTAAATGCCCAACCATTTAGTTCGTTATTGTAAAACCAAGTTTAAATGTTTTAACCAAACCAAATTAAGTATAGCGGAAGCGAATGACAAAACAGTTAAATAAAAGTCTGCGCAAAACACCGCGCCCAAAACCAAAAGTAAGTAGTTAAATGTTAAAATAGTTTAAATGTTTGTAAACCCATGATAAAATATGATGCATGTCCTAGTCGTGCTCCATACCTAGTTACCTGCAAAAGCATGCTAGCGTGTATCAACATAAAGTCGGTGAGTTCACAAAGTAAAGCAAATGAGTATGTAAATGCGCTGGTTTCCAAAACCACGTAACCAATTAAAAGCGTAGGTCCTCCAGACCAAAATGTTCAAGAGTTATTAGTTTAAGCGCGTCAGGGGAAGCTAACCCACTCATTGCAACTAAACAGAATTATTGGGACAGCTTCAGTAACATAATAATTTGCCTCAATAACTGGTGTCTATCAACACCAGTTCTCAAATGTGGTCAGAAGTTCATACCCGTGCCTCAAGCACCTCAGGCATGAGGTTGCTGCACAACCTAATAGCGCTATCAACTAATACCCCGTTCGTCTCCAGCGATTAACCCAATAATATGCAAGGACTTTCCAAATGATAGAGTGTTTAGTTCACAAGGACCAATAAGTTTTAAACTGATCAAAAACCTGATCCACACAAGGAATCGTAAACCCGACCCACACAAAGAGTCAAAACCTGAGTAGTCCCAAACTGAACTAGAAAACGTTTACCAAAGTTGTCTCCACCCGAGACGCATGCTTTTGAGAAAAAGTAGTGAAACTCACCTTAGTATGCAAGCACTAAATTCCAAACTTCAAAGTAGGGTGCACTACCGACTCCCTAGTACAAGTGTCACCAAGTAAGTATATGTGTAATACCATTACACCATATAACCCGTTTGTCCAAGACGTTTAAATGTTCAAGAGTGTGTAAGTGACATCTAGTGATTCTACATGCATAAGTAAACCCTACGGACCCGTTGGTGAATATGTTGGTTACATTTAGTTTTACACTCCATATGCATCAAATACAAGTGCCCATTCGATTGCATATCAAATACATACCACCTAGGACTTCAATTAGTCAGGTGAACACATAATACACAATCTGCGTTTTTAGGACAGATTGTGCGTCACCAAAACTAATTTATTTAAAATACTAAATCAGTGAGTTAAACTCCTAAATTTTTACTGAATATTCCTTGAGATTCATTTAACAACCCATATTTTTGTTTTAACTCAAAACCAAACACAAAAATTATTAAAATTCGTTCAACACAGCTATCTTCAGAAAACTTTCACAACAGGTCAGTTTAGTAGAAAAATTCCCAAAAGTTTTGTATTCATCCAAACCGGATGAATCCACTTGGAAAACCCAAATTATTCCAATGTTAATCTTCTATAAAAATTTTCATAACTTAATTCTTTATAAAACTCGAGTTATGACGGTTTAAAGTCGACTCAATTTGTTAACCCGAAATTCTGATATGACCTATTTTCAAAGAAAATTCCAAAAACGACTCAAACGACGTCCAAATCACTCGATTTTACCCATTATGAAAAGCTAAGACCAGGTGTGATTTAACCTTGCAAAGAAAACATCAAAACCATCATGTTAAAGCCACGGAACAGACCCTACAAGTTAACCTAAACATTCTGTCCAGATTTTAATCATGCGTAAACCTTTATTTTACCGACCCACGTGTGCGTATAATAAATCAACAATCATCAACAATCATTACAAAACATTCCTAAGACCTATTAAGATCAGAATCTATCATAACACATGCAAAATCATAACCCTAACGATCAAAACATCAACAACTTGCGCAACAAGTAATCTATTATATCACTAATCGCCTATCATCATGTTTAACCCGTTAAATCTTCAAAAACTTCAAGTTTTAATATTTATAAAAATGTTTCAGACCTATACAAACTTAGTTATAGGGTTTTTATAACATATTAATAAGATTAAAGCATAGTAGATTAAGGATTATACCACAAGCTCTTCGAAACAACCAACCGAATGCTCTTGAAGCTTCCCGATCGATGTTCTTGCGCCTTAGCAGGTGGTTTGGGGGTGATATTTCGTATGTAGGCAGTAGGGGCGATTAGGGTTTGAGATTAGGTGATACAAGAGGCTTAGGGTTGCTTAAATAGGTGATGAAGTCGGTTTAGTGGCGTCAGACACCCGCACGCGGCTGCTCGGTCCCTGTGAGCGGCCGCTCACAGGGCCTTGGCCCACGTGGGTGGCCCGTTTCGTAACCCGACGTGTTTTCCTTCGACGTTTTCGCTATTTCGGACAGTAATATGTGTAACCCCATGTGTTAAGACCCCAATCATCCTAATGGTCCACCTTTAATGATTTTTATTAACGTATTCGGTTTAAGTTCACATAATCACATATGGTTTGCACATAGTTTCACCGAGTATCACAGAAGCACGTAATCACAATCAATCCAAACCAATTATCTCACAATTATTAAACTTCATTATTCACCAACGTCCGAGGTTCACTAATCATGTATACAGTCTGGTAATTCCTCGAATTACCACTTTATGCAGTTATTAACTTATAACTGTGTAACGTGTGTCCTATCTAGTTAACCCTAGTTAAGTATAATGCAAGGAATGTAACTAGAGTTTAGTTAAAGTGAGAACCTGAAATTGCGGGGTATCACAACCTCCTGCCCGTACCATGCGCACCCGCGCCATGGACGGTATCCACAAACCCAAACACCCATTTAACCTTCATACCACCACCGTCGTTCCTATACCCAAATCACCACAGGTTGGCTTGTCCTCGCCTGAATGGCACAATGCCATGACCGACGAGTTTAGTGCACTTATTAAAAATGAGACTTGGGAGTTAGTTCCTCGACAGCCTGATATGAATGTTATTCGGTGTATGTGGCTTTTTAAACATAAGTTTCATTCGGATGGTAGTTTGGAGAGGTATAAAGCCCGTTTGGTTTGTGATGGTCGTGGTCAGAAGGTGGGTATTGATTGTGGGGACACTTTCAGTCCAGTAGTCAAACCGGCAACTATTCGCCTTGTCCTTACATTAGCGTTATCTCAGTCCTGGTCCATTAACCAGTTGGATGTTACCAACGCGTTTCTTCATGGTACTTTGGAAGAAACTGTCTACATGCACCAACCCATGGGTTTTAGTGACCACTATTCCCCTAACTTTGTTTGCAGGCTCAAGAAATCGCTTTACGGTTTGAAACAGGCTCCACGAGCCTGGTACCAAAGGTTTACTAATTTTGTATTACTGCAGGGTTTCACACAGAGCAAGTCTGATACTTCTCTGTTTATCTATCACCATGGACAGGACACCGCCTACTTACTCCTCTATGTGGATGACATCATCCTCACTACATCTTCTAAAGCACTGCGTACCCGTATCATGCGTTCCTTATCTGGGGAGTTTGCCATGAAGAATTTGGGTCCATTGACTTATTTTCTCGGTATTTCTGTTACTCGCAATGGGAATCACATGTTCTTGTCTCAGCAATCTTACGCCAGGGACATTATCCATCGGGCTGCTATGGATTCTTGTAAACCTGTTACAACCCCAGTTGACACCGGCTCTAAACTTGGAACTGCCTCATCTTCTCAATTTCATGACCCCACTCTGTACCGCAGTCTGGCAGGGGCTCTTCAGTATCTTACCTTCACCCGCCCTGATATCTCTTATGTCGTCCAGCAGATTTGCATGCACATGCATTCGCCATCTGATGATCATTGGAACACACTTAAGCGTATAATCATGTATTTACAGGGTACTACGGAGTATGGTCTCTCTCTAGCTCCTGCTCCCAATATATCTCTTCGGGCATACACTGATGCCGACTGGGCAGGTTGCCCCGACACTCGACGGTCTACGTCAGGTTACTGTGTCTATCTTGGAGATAGTTTGCTCTCTTGGTCCTCCAAACGACAAGCAACCGTCTCGCGTTCCAGTGCCGAAGCCGAGTATAGAGGCGTCGCCAATGTGGTTGGCGAAATTTGTTGGATCCGAAACTTGATGCTGGAATTAAATCAACCGCTAACCAAGGCCACCCTAGTTTATTGCGACAACGTCAGTGCTATTTACTTATCTGATAACCCCGTTCAGCACCAGCGCACCAAACACATTGAATTGGACATTCACTTTGTCCGGGAGCAGGTACAACGGGGGTGTGTCCGCATTCTACACGTTCCCTCACGTTACGAAATAGCGGACATCTTTACGAAGGGCTTGCCTCGTGTGTTATTTGATGATTTTCGAACCAGTCGCAACGTCCGACAACCTCCCGATTCGACTGCGGGGGTGTATTAGCAAATATTCTGTATATTTGTAATTATAGTATTAACCATATTCTTAGGCATCTTAGTTATTGTAGATTGATTGTCTTCCTAATTTATCGGATATCATTGTATTATATATTGTAATCTCATTCAATGGAAAATTCATTCAGAAATTTATTATCATTCTTATACCCACAAGTGCCACATGGCGCTTCATCCCTCTCTTCCGCCCCCCCCCCCCCCCCACTCCGAGTAGTCTAACTACCTTAACAAAGATGATGCCTAGAAGCTCGAGGTGGCTTTCATTCATAACCTTCCGACTAATGATACAATAACGACATTGGTTGTGCCATCGAGATTCAATATGATGCAACCTGTAATATGCCTTACATGCGGCTAACATACATTTTGAAAATCCGTCTAAAGCTTGTTGAAGTGTGTAGGAGTTGTGGAACAAGAAACATGTTAAAATAGTTATTACAAAAAAAATGGTGAAAATAAAATATAGTTGGCGTACTATATACGCCCATGTAGCTTTACGGTACGCCGCCCTGGTGTTGTTGCACGTAGAAGGTTTTGTAAATCCCACTTTATTTAGTCAAATAACTATAACCCACTTTCTTATTTGTGTTCGACTAATATCCCAATGTAATCATCATCATCATACTCAGTTAATCCCACTTATAGCAAAGCTAAGGTAGGGTCTGAGGAGGGTAAGATGTAGACAGCCTTACCTCTACCCCTAAGAATAGAGAGGCTGCTTCCAGTGAGACCCTCGGCTCGATGTGGTTTGGTATCAAGCCTTGGACATAAGGCACAAAACACTTAGCAATCGGGACAAACCCAATCGGTGCATGTACCCCTTTGTCTTTTGGCTATCCACGCCACCACATGATGCATGATTGACCGTCCGTCGTTTTTAACGTTATTTTCACGAAATTAGTAAAATAACGTTAAAACTAGTGCAACTTTACTTTTGCCCCCCAAGGGCCACACATATATATACATTATATGCGCACACCGTAGGTGGGGCGTGTAATATCCCAATGTAATAAATTGTGCAAATTTAATCTAAAAAAGAACTAAACAAAGCAGTATCACGATGCCTAACTTCATCAACAACCCTTTAGCTAACTGACTACATATAAGAAACAAATAATTCAACCCATAAAATCCTACCTTTGAACAACACCTATTTTCCTCGTCCCCTTTAGTCTTTAATTCATTTCATCAAACTCCTGCAACAATCCACAAAAGAAAGAAAAAAAAGATTCAAAAAATAAAACTAATTGAAAATTTAGGCTTTACCAATACATATAAATAGGGAAATAACAAAAAAAAACCTTTATGGCGTCATCGTCTGCGGTGGTCATCTCAACGTCTGCGTGATGAAGATCAACGCACCCCTGTGGCCCTGTGCAAATGTATTAACAAAAGCCAAAAAACTAAGTCATAGCCAACCATGATGCTTTACAAAAACACAGCTTACTTTGATTTGTATATATAAGGGAAGCAATACACTCTAAGTGAGGGAAATTTGACTGCCCATACAATTCAGGGGTTTGCCACACATTCTTCATATAATTCATTGTCAACACCAGAATACCTTGACCCATATACAATTATAATCTAGACAAGTTACATAGATTTACAATTATAAGTGGCACATGAATTGTGATCTAAATGATTAATATAGTCTAGACAAGTTACTTCTATGCTTTAATATTTAGCAATTATAATATGCCAAAACTATGCAACTTCGTTCTTTCTCTTATACGTGACAGGTGTTAGTTCTTGCCCGGTACCTGAAGTGGTAGTCACTACCACAAACATCTAAACGATTAATCTATTTTTCGTCCATTTAAAAGAAAGCATGGAAGTTTTTTTTTCTTTTCACTTTAAGAACCATGAAAATCAAAATATACAAGAAACTCTGACGAGTTACAATTAATGCAAAAAAGTACCATTTTGACTCGTTGACTAACTCGTTTCAACCTGTGCAAAATAATACCCTTTGACACTAACCCATTTGACCGGTTACCCAACCAAACCCAAAATGATGTATATATACCCTTTTGAGCTGTTACCCAACCCACGTAACCCTTACCAAACAATTTGTCCACCTCTAGTTTGATGCAAAATATACATAAGTCACATAGTAAAGGGGGGACTGGGCATTCCTCGGGTAGTGCTTCTTGGCTACGGTTGCCGATCGGCTACAGCGCTGCTACCCGCCTCGGTAACGGTCAAAAAAACATGCAACTTGGTGTATTATGACCAATACATATGTTCATGATAACCAAAATATAGATGACTTCTAACTATTAGGAAATTGTTGTGACATATAATTCCTTCTAGTAAGTGTTTTTGGAACATGACATAAAAAAAGCACCAGCACCCCAGTTAGCCATGCTCAAGCTGATGTTACCAGCACCTATCACCCAATGAGAGTTGCCCAGAATGGTACTAACATGAGGAAAAATATTCCTCCAAACATGAGAGCTTAAATCAGAAAGAAATAGGCTTAGACACCACATCCAATGGTAGCGTTTAGTACGCAGGAATAAAAGGCAGAATGGAATGGAGCATTACGATGGAATGAAAAAAAAAAAAAAAAGATGTTTGGTTGGTCAAGGTAATGGAATCATCCATTACCTCCTCCATTCCATTCCCTCTAAAAACCCTATATTCATTCCATCCAACCCCCCCCCCCCCCCCCGTTTTTTTTTCCATTCCATTCCATCTGTCACCCTCCATCACCACTGACCACCACCACCACCCACCTCTACCACTAACACCCACCACCACCGACCACCGCCATCGCCACCCACCACCGACCGCCGCCACTCTCCGTCACCGCCCACCGCCGCCACTCTACAACCATCGCCATCACCGACCACCACCACCGTCGGCCACCACCTCCACCTCCACCACCTACCGCCACCTCCACTACCTACCACCAAGCACCAGCCGCCACTGCCAACCGCCATCGCCACCACTCACTATCGCCGTCACTACTTGTTGCGACCTGCCACCACTGACCACCGTCACCGCTACTATCACCACTAGATGTCGCCACCCACAACCACCGACCACCACCACCCATCGTCGTTGCCGCCACTGACAACCACCATCACCACGACCGTCTTCGGCGCTTCCGCCACCACCTACCGCCGCCACCCACCGACCACCACTACCTCTGCCATCACCAACCACTGTCGCCGGCACCCGCTGCCAGCATTCATCGCCACCACTCACCACCGCCGATTTTATTTCTTTGTCTTTTCCTTCATACCAAACAATACAAAGTAATGATTCATTCCATTCTTACGTGTAACCAAACAAGACCATGGAATGGTAATTATCCATTTCATTCCCTTGTCCATTCCATTACCTTCTCCGTTCCATTCCCTCATCCATTCCATTACCCCATACCAAACACACCCTAATAGCAATAACAAATATAAATCTAGATTCTATACAAACTAATAATCCCTCTTAAGCTAGGCTTAAATTTCTTTATACACCTTATTTAAATTAGCACAATAGTATTTGATATTTATAATGAATTTTTCATGCCTGCATAGGACCATTAATGATGAGGAACATGAATATTCTAATGTGCAAAATCCTTCACAAAAGACGAGCATATAAGATGTATGAACATGTAGATTAAAGGAAGGAAGTCCAGCAAGTCATGAATAACTATAGCGACATAAAACCAACTACATTACCAGCCTACCAGCTATGTTGCCTTGCGAAACAAAAGTCAAGCACATGACCACTAGAGGTACAAAGCGAAGGCAATCAAAAGCTAAAATCAGCTTTCTTAAAAAAAGTCAAGCAATCCATCATCATAGCCACTTACAAGATTTCAAAAAAAAAGAAATTCAAAATTATATTCCAACAAACTCCTAGCAAAAACACATTCAAATGAAAACAAAGTCCAATTAATCTGTTTAGCAATCCCTTATTATAGCACCTAAAGGAAACAACATGAAAACCATACAAATTGTTTGAAACAACACAAACCTGATTATTATATTATTTTATCTTCTAGCTATTACATTATGCCTCATCCAATACCATAGGTTCCATGCCACCTAATCCGAATCACTGGTGTAGGTGACCAGAAAAGAACCCAAAGTCTACATCGCTGGAACAATTAGATGTGATTATTGGCAGTAGAACATAACTGAAGACGCTCCACCTCCGAATGTAGGGAATTGAGAACGAAAAATTGATTAGTCTTCCCTGTATGTCTTGAGGAAGATGGGGATATGAAGAGGTACAATGCATTTACCAGAGGAAGGGCGTATGTAGCGGATATGATATTGGCATATGAAGACGGTACGCATTAATCGCAGGGTCGGGATAGAATTGAAATGAAACATATGGCGAGAAGGGTTTCAACATGAAAAAACAGAGGTGTGTAGTTGTTGAACTACATTCCAGCAAGGATCTGGACTTTATGAAAATGCAAACAGACTATAATGGCAAACATTCTGTCATGATAGCAAATCTAATCATTGCATATTAAAAAACAATCAACAAATACATAGATAAGCAACCATACCTCTTGGATTTTATTCCCATTAACAAGGCATTATGGTTCATTTGACCTCTTGTTGGTAGACTGATTTGCTAGCTTACCACCTATAAAAAGCAATCGATAATTAAGTCAAATTTCTAGATCGACCAAACAATTTACTAAAAATCACAAAAGCAAAAGCTTTGCCCGTCCAATGCTAAAAAAATATATAACAACGATTAATGGAGATTACCAGGGGCTTTAACAGCCCATTGGATTCGGTGAATAACAAAACTTTAGACGAACCTATAATACCTATGAATGTATCGATTGACTCTTGATGTTGATTTTATCGTGTATAATATCATTGTGAGGCATAAAGTAAGATAGCATCAAAAGAAGCTGTTGTTAAAGATAAAAACATTCAAAGAAGACTAAATAAAACCTTGCATTTTACCAATACTAACGTGTAATCACTTCCCATGTATACCTAAAGAGAAAAAACATAATCAAACTCGAAACCTATCATAAAATAAAATAAACACCAAAAAAGATTTAATTATAATAGTGATGTTGTATTTGATCTTCTTGAAGAATCTTGGCCCTAAAACTCACAGAAAAGTCACCCCAAAGTTGTGCAAAACATGATTAGTAGCAACTAACAGCGAAAATATGCTTACAACAATAGCAAGATTTATGCTCTAATTGACTATATACGCAATCAGATCGTACCTAACTTCTTGAAGAGTTGCTCTCGATCTTCCTCTTCCTCTTCTGAGATGTTGCTCCTCTTCTGCGAATGCGGCGATATAATATAACTTTATGGAACTAAAATTAATAAAACTTTGAAATTTAAAAAACATTTGCTTCGAGAAGCAATCTTTTTAGTTTAAGATGTTAGACATCAACAAAAAGACATGTTTGCCACCAAAAAATCTTTATTGTGTGCATTAAGTGTTGTACCGTAAGCAATTATATTTGTATTATTTAAAATTTAAGAAGTCATTGTCTCATGCATTATAATATAGTATAGATAACTATGATCGTCATACATAAAATTTAGTTCAAATTATTTCATTCTTAAAAACGTAAGGGACATATTTTTTAACGGCTCGGATAGGGCACGTAAATTTTCAGGGACGCCGGCCTCTACGGATGGAGAGTGAACAAAAATCATAAATAAGTTATCTAAAGTCCTAACCGTGTTTGCACCACTAAGTGTATGCTAAAACTGGCAGGCTACACGTATCATCAACATAAATGCACCACCATCAGATTGGCGTACTACTAACTTTGCCTTCATCGAAACGACATCTTGACGCTTTAACAAACGTGTCACCTTCACGTCGTTGTTCGCCGTTGTTCCAATTTCTGTAAGTAGGATTATGTGATGTTGTTTCATTCATTACCTCATCTGTTAAATGTCTAGAGAAATCAACTACTAAAAACTTAAGCAATGGAGGGTACATAGTATTTGAATTAAATTGAAAATAAGGAACTGACACTTAATGTAGGTGAAAACGTAGCACAGTAACGGTGAGCGCAAATTATAAAATAAATTAAAATTCAGGACTATAGCATAATTAAAGGACGACAAATAAACAACCACTATAAATTTAAACATTATAGTAAGACTTTAATCACAATTTTTAATGAAGTATATGTTTAAAAAAAAAAAGACTTTAATCACATTGTTAATTTAACATTATTAAAAGACGACAAGGAAACGACCATGTGTGAAAGCTCATTTACTTAATTTAAACATTCCTGTAAGACTTTAATTTTTTATTTATTTATTTATTTTTAACGGCCAATTGGAATAACTCACGAACCACTAGAGTATCATCGAGCCACCAGTGTTACCACACGATCATATTCCACCACCAAGTCACCAATTCAGGAGGAAACTCATAATTATGAGAAAACTCTCTTGTAAGATTCAAACTCAGGACCTTATGGTCTCTAAGTCTTGTCCCACCACCAAGATGCCGCTGGGCTATAAAGCCTTTGGCAAACCTTAGCCGTTTTTTGAAATTAACTAATTACCCGACCGTCACCTAACTGAATTAACCGATAAAGAGATTAACGGACAGTTGTGGTTAAAATTATATTATTAACCGATAAATCGATTATGGTTAAGGGTGTCACGTAGCTGAGCACTGACCGAACCGAAACAAACAAAATGAAAACATGCTTACGTCGAGATAAATATATGTATATATGTGTCCCTAAATTGATATCATTTATTTAGTTCAAACTGATATGTATGGATATAATTTTCTTGTTTCTTGATTCTAAAATTGATATAAGTATGGTTTATGACTTATGGTTAGGAGTAAAAACCAAACTGAATCGAACCGCAATTTGCGCTCGCTTAATGTGGGGCCGTGAGAAACATCATAAAGTGTAAAAGCTAACATCAATATATTTAATTAACGTCCCTAACAAATTTCGTTACCAACAACTTAATTTGCATTTTTGGTTCATACAGTTAATTCCCTCTCTATCTCTCAACTAGCAAACTATACGGCATTTCTTTTCACACACATACGCTAAAGTGCACGACGAGCGTAAGCTGTACTTGAAGCGTTAGTTTGAGAAACGTACAGAAGTCGGATTATGAAGTCATCTAGATGGATGATGCTGGAATTCAAGTTGTTGATGCTTGTTTTGTTTGTATCGACGAGTCTCCATGATATTAGATCCGTCGCTCAACTTTTACCTGATGAAGAAGGTACCATGCTAGTCCTCAGTTTGATTGTATTGCTTGTTTTTGTGTCCTTTTTTTCATCAAATTCTGATTGTTCTTTTTAACCAGTCAAGTGGTTATAACATCTAATAGATAAGCTATATTATGTGAGATCTGGTATCATAACTGATATTTTTGAAAACAATATGGATATTAATCCAATAATATGGCCAATAGTAATAAATAATCATCCTATCAATAATTTTATTTTTTGAATTGGAGGGTTTTTTTGTTTACTATCTTGAGTCCTCACATGAGGCCAGGTTTAACGCTTCCTCCAAACATCGAAAATTTCTAAAATAAGCATTTGACCAAATAAAATCTATATATATATATATATATATATATATATATATATATATATATATATATATATATATATATATATAAGAAAACGTATATGCTGACGTGGCGTGCAATGGAGGCCTCAACCTTCCCTTGAGAGTGCCACGTGGCATCATAATGGAGAGTTTTTGGTGTTTTTGAATTGTTTCATTTTTTAATTAAATTGAGTTATTTTAGGAAAAAAAAATTTAAAATTAAATTTAAAATTTTCTCTCTTATATTTCCTCTCATAAATTTTAAACGTTTATATCTTTTATATACGAGATTTTTTTTAAAAAAAAAATTACACCAAATTAACGAGCGTTTTATTATTTTTCCAACGAGTACCATAGTGCTATATAAAAAACGGAGAAAAAATCGACTATTTTTTGTGGGGTTTCGTTCATACAGGAAAAAAACACACAAAGTGTTCATGTTATCACGTAAAATTAGATTTTGTGGGGAATATGAGTTATTACTGATTAAAATACTATGAACATGCAATGATTGAGAGATTTTATGGTTAGTTAACTTGAGCCATTTACAATAGATTATCACGTAAAATTAGATTTTTCAACCCCAAGACCCTCCCAGGATAATCAGCTAGTTACAAAAATAAAGAAAAGCTAATGTTTTTGGCTAATAAATTTGCCGGCTTCACCAACATTTGTCCAATTTGGTAATAAATCGGTCAACTATACTTATTTTGATAACTTTCCTAAATAATCAACTTTAAGGTCTTACAAAGTTTATTCATGTTAGATGTTAATTACTTTTTTTTTTTTAAAATTGACTTTCATTAAAACAACCGCGTCCAACGCCTATCACCAAGACGGAGATAGGCGCCGAAAGCCAAAAATTACATCAAACAATCACATAAATCAAACAAACACCATCTATTCCAATCCACTACCCCTTGTTTAAACCTATACTTGTACCAAAGAAACCCCAAAGACTTTATGTCCGCGACCATATCCACCACGTGAGTATCCTTGCTTGAAAAGATCTTGTCATTCCTAGCTCGCCACAACCTCCAACTTGCTATGATGATAATACCTTGTAAAATCGAATTTTTGTTACCCGTGACACCACTATCTTTATGAAGATTCACCAAATCGTTGATATGAAAGACAAACGGCCTAGGAATCTTGCACCAAGAAGAAATCGCATTCCACACACCCATCGAAACAATACACCCAGTAAGAATATGTTTAATTGATTCTTCATTGCTCTCACACAAAACGCAGGTAGTATCGTCGATTACTATATTTCTTCTAGCCAACGCCAACTTGGTGGGAAGACGATCCAAAAACGCCCGCCACATAAAAATATTACATTTTTTGGGACCCAATCAGACCATTTAAAACCGAAGTCTGCTGCATTAGGATCCACACCACACATCCACTTCTTAATCACACAAACCTCAAAATCATTACTGTTACCTAGCGCCCAATGCCAAGTGTCTTGCCGGTCCTCCATACGGACTATTTGCAGCTGGTCTTCTAACAATCGCTTATCCGCAAGCTCCTGAGAAGTAACAGGTGCCCGCGTCCACTCCCACAACACCAACCAACCATTCCCAGCGGCTCTCAACCGACCTACGATCAGCACCCGTTTATTTTTTTCAATCGCATACAAAGAAGGGAATTTGTCTTTGAGCGGCTCCAAACCCGACCAAGTGTCCAACCAAAATCTTACTAAATACCCGTTACCAACTATACCACGGATAGCCCTATTAAAACCAACCCCGTCCACCTTAAACTTGTTCCAAAATGTAACACAGTTTTTCCAAACACCCGGTATAGCATTATTAACCGGAGCGAGACCCCAACTACGAGACGAACCGTGAATAGACACCACCACCCTTCTCCACATCGCGTATTGCTCCTTTAAAAACCTCCCAAGCCACTTAGCAATCAATGCATTGTTATTAATCTCTAAACGAGCTATCCCCAAACCACCTTCTTTTATTGGTTTAGTAACTACCTCCCAAGCAACCCAATTCATCTTCCTCACCTCGTCCGAACCTCCCCAAAGAAACCGTCTCATCAATCCTTCCAATTCGTTTATCACCTTCTTAAGAGCCTTGAACAAGGAAAAATAATATGTTGGTAAGCTATCCAACACTGACTTGATAAGAGTTAACCGCCCGGCAATAGATAATGAATTAGCTTTCCACTTCGATAGCCTCATTTTAAACTTAGACACAACCGGCTCCCAATTCGCCACCCTATTCATATTAGCTCCAACCTTAATACCAAGATAGGAAAAAGGAATCGCCCCCGGCTTACACCCCATACCCACAACTTGCATATTAAGATCAACCTCTTCAACTCCCACACCATACAAAACAGATTTATGAAGATTGATCTTAAGCCCCGAGCACAAATAGAAAATACGGAGAATGCGTTTCAAGTTAATAAAATTGACCGAAGTCCACTCCCCCAAAATCATAGCGTCATCCGCGTATAGAAGATGAGAAAGCATCGGACCATTATTAGGAAGCTGAATACCATGAAAAGCACCTAATACACAAGCTTGTTTCAACATACCTGAGAACGCCTCCATCAAAATAATAAACAGAAAAGGAGATAGGGGGTCTCCCTGTCGAATGCCTTTTTGGCAACCAAATTCAAAGGTAGGTGATCCATTCACTAACACCGACGCCCTAGACGCCATCAAAATACCACGGATCCAATCACACCAAACCGGCGAAAAACCCATTTGAGACAATACCGACAAAAGAAATTCCCAATTAACATTGTCATACGCTTTGTCGAAGTCTATCTTGAACAAAAAAATCTTTTTCTCCCTCTTCTTTGCCCACGCAATAACCTCGTTAGTCACCAAGGGGCCGTCCAAAATATACCTCCCAGATAAGAATGCCGACTGATGCTCCGAAACCAAATTATTCATGACCGTCTTCAATCGGTTCACCAACACCTTAGAAACAACTTTGAGAACACTCCCTATAAGGCTAATCGGTCTAAATTCACCCAATTTGGATGGATTAGTCACCTTAGGGATAAGCGTAATAAAAGAAGAACCAACCCCTGCATTGAACCTTCTCGACCTGTGGAAATGACCCAAAACATCAACAAAATCTTTCTCGAACACGTCCCAAAAAAACCTGATGAATCTAAAATTAAATCCATCCGGGCCGGGGGCTTTATCAGCACCACAATCGAACACAGCTCTCTTTATTTCTTGACCTGAAAACTCACCAACCAACAAATCGGCGTCAACCTGGTTTAAAGTCTCAAGACCATAACAAACTAACCGCGGCCGCACAACCATATTTTCTTTGAACTTTTCCCGGAAAAATCGCATAACCTCCCTTTTAATGACTACCGGATTCGTATCCCAAGCCCCATTCACCTCCAACCCCGGAAAATAATTAGAGGCTTTACGTTTATTAATACAACCATGAAAATACCGGGAATTCTCATCCCCATGAACCGCCCAATTACTCCGAGCCTTTTGCTTCAAATCACTACAATGAAACCCTTCAAGTTCACCTAAACGTCTTTTAATCTCGGTCAGCGTCCAAATCTCCTCTTCCACTAACGGTCGAACCTCGATTGCGTGATCTAAAATTCTCAACTCTTGTTCCAAAGTACGCCTCTCAACCAACTCATTAGCCTTGCAATTAATCGCCCAACTAGTAATGCTATTACGCAAAGCTTTAAATTTCGCTAATAGTCTCGCGTCCGGGGGACCTGAAAAACAACAATCATCTAGTGTCTTTCGAACTACCATACCGAAATCCTCCCTACCCGGCCAGGAATTGTAGAACCGAAATGGTTTAGGCCCAAAATTCCTGGTACCCGTCTTAAGCAACAAAGGGCTATGATCCGACAAATACCGCTCAAGAGCAATATAATCCGCGCACAGCCATTCTATAAAAAAATCCCAAGTAACAAAAATCTTGTAGATGCGGCTCAATTTATCCCCTGCAACAAACGTAAACTTCCTCCCTTTCAAAGAGTACTCGTGGAGACCCAATTCGTCAATAAAATCATTAAATTCATTCGCCTCAACGACATTAAAATTAGAATTACGTCTATCATCCACACTTCGAACAGAATTAAAATCACCCGCCACTATCCACCTCCCATCCCCAACCCCAATTAAACCACTAATCTCCGCCCATAGCGTTCGTTTAGAAATAATATTATGAGGCGAATACACATTAAGCACATGAAACGAATTCGCATACCCTTTAATCGACCCCGAAACCAATAACCAGTTAGCATTTTTTACCACCCTTTCCATGGAAAACACTTGAGGATTCCAAAGCGAAATTAAACCTCCCGACCTCCCGGCTGAAGGAACCCAATCAAATTGAAAATCCCCAAAACCCCCAAAACCGACCAATGTCCACCGAATCCAAAGAATTATATTGCGACTCTTGTAACATTATGAAACTAACCTCATGATGAACCCGCAAACCGCGAATCCACTCCGCTTTACCAGAAACCCCTAACCCGCGAATGTTCACTGACATAACATTCATTGTTCAACATATTGATAACCTTCTGTGCGCACCAACTCTTTAACATTTGGATCAAAATTCTCCAAATTCTCAACTCCCAAAGCTTTACTCAAAACAATAGTAGCCGCAACTTCCACTTCAATCTGTTCTTGTGCAGAATCATCATTGAAAACATCGTGGCCTTCCAATTCAAACCCACTTACCCCATCAACATTATAATTAACCCCTTTATTTAAATCAGGAGTCATATATACCTCATCCGTACCCGTTTCATTAACTCTGGAGACATCCGAATGGTTAGACATGATACCAATAATCCGATCCAACCTGAACATATCATTATCCTCCCTAGGTCTCTTCTTCGGCCGCTCAGTTGAACCACCACTCCCACTCCTGTTGTTAAATAAAGTTTTGCGTCTAAACTTTTTACGCTCCGTACCTTTCGACTTGTTACCTCCTATAATACCAGCTACATCATTCACAACCTTGTCCTTATTATTCCCATGCAGGTTTGCAACTCCATCATTATCCTCATTCACCATATCAACTTCATCCCTTACCTCGCCTTCCTCAAAATCGTTACCCACATTCCGAGTAACATGATCATCAACTCGATCCTCCTCACTAACTACATAAGGCAAGTCATCATCCAAATCCGCAACACAGTCGGGAATCCATTCGCCAACGTCTTCATCAACCCACACACGAAACGTTTTTCCCCTCCAAGAAATGTCTACCCGGTCAAATATCCGTTTACACGACTTACTAAGAACAGCATTGAGAGCATAAGATAAATTATTACCAGCTTCCTCCAAACAAGCCGGTTGCACTATCTTACCATATCTAGAACCAATCGAATCAAGCACCGAGTCAAGTGCCAACTGAACGGGAACCCCACGCACTTGAAGCCAAACAATACGCTCCTCTTCTTCAATCACCCTACCATCCCATCGAAATAAATTGGAAAACCAAGAAGACCAACCTGTAGATTCCAAGAAAAACGAGTCCGCATCGCTAGAAATGTTGAAAACCAACACCACAGTGAAACCACCCACATACTTGATTTCCACCGTAGACCACCCTCTATTACGAATCAACGTTTTCAGCGATGTTAAGGTCTTGAAATCAACCACCTTCCCTACAAGTGCTTTCCCATTCCATTGTGTAAACCCTTCCACCCCGTCTTCAACACGAATCACGTCCACACGATTCCTATTTAGTACAGAATCCGCAAACGATCGTCCTTCCCCCACAATTGGTTCGTAAGATCCTCCTGCCTTAACATTACCCATACCTTCCTTATCAGCCCTAATATTAGGTTGAGTAGAGGCTTTTTGAACAGGTTTGCGTGCATGAACATTAGCCGGTTTAGTCACAGTCTCCCCATCCACAAACCTAGCAATAGCAACATATAACTTATACGAACCGATCCAAACATCAACCATATCCTCCTCCAACTTTTTCACGTCAAAAACATCTCTAAAAGATACAAACGCAAATCTCTTCCCCCACTTATCTAGTTTCCTGGCAATATAGGAGCCCTAATACCTACCATACCCTCCCAAAACCTCCTGGAGATCCTTTGACGAACACTTCGGCGGGAGATTCGATACGAAAAACTTCGTGATCGCCTTACTGGTGCCCTCGTCCTTATTCGTGCTACGCTTCCCTTTCCGATTGACTACCTGTTCCCAATCTTCTGGATCGTCTTGCTGCCGCCGCTCCGACATTCTCGGAGAAAATAGGGTTGTTGTTGTCGTCTAGATGTTAATTACTTGATTTCAATATTATCCTAAGTATATATTATGTCCTAAGTTTGTTATGTGACGGCTATACAATACCCAAACCGGTATGTTGGTTAAGGATCACACCCTTTCATATGTATAAATACCCTAACATGTTGTTTCATTTAGTATTCTGTATTGAATCTTTGTGTCTCAAGAACTCTCTCACAAATATTTCCCTCAATCCGATCTTGAGATCTCACAATTGGCATCAGAGCATTTGGTTAATCATTTGGTTCCATCTGCTACATACAAGACGAAGAAGAAGATCAAATAAGTGATCTCTGTTTTATTACAGGAAACAGAGGCAGGCAAAAGTGATCGATTAAACGTTGGAACACAGAATCAAAGGCCAAACATGATTAGTTTAAGATCAATATATAAAGTATAACCATAAAAAGAAGAAGAAACTATTAGATTAATATATTTAGAAGTGGTTATAATCTGTAATTATGTATTTAATTGTATTTATCTCTATCCTAAAATAGAGGATACCGGTTGTATTATTTAAACAATTGAAATCAATGAAAGAGGCACGGAACTAATTCTATCATGGTATCACGAGTCAGGTTACCTAAACCCTAGTTGTCGTCATCCTCCCTACCTTTCTTCTTCGATTTTTTTCCCTCCAGTTACCTCTATTCCCTTCCTGTTTTCTTTTTTTTTCTGACTCTTTTCTTTCTGCACACTATGGCCGATCAACCACCTGCCCCACCTCTCCCACTTGATTCGTAGATACACCTGTCCACAACTGTATCTAATATACAAAACTTCATACCCATAAAGCTTGAAATAGAGTCCAGCCAATACAATTCTTGGTCGACTCTATTTCAAATCCACTATTGTGCTTTTCTGGTCGAAACCACCACTTATAACCCAAAGATTGCTGCTGAATGGAGTCGCCTTGACGCCATCGTTTTGCAATGGTTATACAGTACCATCTCAAACGACCTATTGCACACCATCATCGATAAAACATCCACCTCTCACGAAGCTTGGGTGGCTATCGAAAACTTGTTTCATGACAATAAGGGTGCTCGAGCGATTCATCTTATGCAGAAATTTTCATCCACTCGTCTCGATGCCTTTCTGAGTATGTACGCATATTGCCAACAAATCAAGGTTCTTGCCGATCAACTTGCTAACGTCGGCGTCCCGGTTGACAATGACCGGCTCGTTCTCCAACTGCTTACCAGACTCAATGAACAATATGAAGGGATTCAAACCATACGCTTCCAACAACAACCACTTCCAACTTTTTACAACACCCGATCAAGACTCATCCACGTTGAAACTCGAAAAGCCGAACAAGCACTTTTAGCCTCCAAAACAGCCGCACAAGCTCTCAACACAGGTGCCTCTCGTGGCTCTCATCAGGCGGACATCAACAAGTCGGATGCTAACTCTTACAATCGGGGTCGTGGACGCTCAAGAGGACGGGGACGAGTTCAAAACTCATATGGCCGAGGCAATATGTACGGTGCAAATCAGTATTGGCAGCCAAACTATTACCTTGGATGACACCATAGGCCGGCCCACCAGGTTTCACAAGGCCCCATGTTTCCTCAACAGCAGCCCACAAACTCACAGCAGCCCAAATCTTCTTCGGGTATTCTCGGCTCAAAGTCGAACCA
Source organism: Ambrosia trifida (assembly GCA_028751855.1). Taxonomy (NCBI): domain Eukaryota; kingdom Viridiplantae; phylum Streptophyta; class Magnoliopsida; order Asterales; family Asteraceae; genus Ambrosia; species Ambrosia trifida. The sequence goes on along the minus strand of CM054123.1, from coordinate 126,957,356 downwards.
CGCTTATCACACGGCCTACGCTCCATAGTTGTAAAAGTCGTCCGAATTGACCGATTACTCGTTGAGTACTCGCTACAGGGTGGGTCACCGAGTATAGCCGAGTTGGCCGAATATTCCGAGTACTCCCCGCATAGGCCGATTCGACCCCCGAGTACTCGCCCGACTAGGCCGAGTACTCGCAACTCCCCAGTCGGCCGAGTTGGTAGCGCCCAGCGAGTTCTGCAACCATAGTACGCTCCAACGGACATAGAACAAGCTTTATACACCATGTCCCTCCAAGATCCGACTCAACACTTTGACACTAGAGCTACTACAACCATGTCGCACGAACAAGGTGATTTCCATACTTTTTCTAATAATAGCATATCTAAACATATTATTGTAGGTAATGGCGATTCTATTTCGGTCTTAGGTCAAGGCACAAAATACCTACCCAAACCCTCCCCACCTTTCGTACTTAAAAATGTCCTTTACTCCCCTAAACCTTTAAAGAACCTTATTTCTGTTTGTAGATTCACTAGGGACAATTCTGTTTGCATTAATGAAGAAACAATAGGTATCACGGAGATTATCACTAATCACCGAGTGGTAAATACTTATGTAACTACAAATACGTTCCTTTACCCAAACCTTTGGTTCAACCCGACAGTAGAAGTATGAGTGAGTGTGTGTGTGTGGTAAAAGTAAGAACACGAAGATATAAGTGGTTCGGTCAAGCGAGACCTACGTCCACTGTGAAGAGTCAGTGATCTTATTACTTTGGAGAGTACAAAGCATTACAAATAAGCCTTGCTCTATGTTAGAAGTGAGTATTTTCGGATCCTTTACTAAGGAGTTGATGTCTTCTATTTATAGTGGAGATCGTGGGCTTGGTAGGAAGCCCACGAGAAGTCTTGTATTCCTTGGGCCTAGCCTCGGCCCAACTGCTTTTGGTCCCTGAAAAGGGCGGGAAAAAGGATGGCACTGTAGCTGACGTCATCGGTAGTTGAGGGTGACTTGCCAGGCGGACACGTGGCAGCTTATGACTGGCCGCCGGCGGTATGTCGTTTTGACCCAGCATGGTTGACTTACCTGCTGGTGTGTGATGTGACCCCTGACAGCAGGTAAGCATGCATGGTCAGCACAGTAGAGGCAGCATGGTGGAAGAATGGAACAAGTCACGTAACTGTTGAACGTCAGTGGTTGTTGGGCTACTGCGGACACGTGTCACCTTCCGCTTGTTGGTACCTGTGATCTTCTGCAGACGGATCTTCCTGATCCTTGATTTTCCGTACCTCGTGCCTGGGGCTGTTACGCAGTGGAATATTTCGCGCGTTGGTGGGCGCACGTCTGCTTTTCCCAAGTGAAGTGTATAAGACTATTTTGTGATTCCTCCGTTCCCCGCGGGGTACATCCCGCATGAATGCTTCCGCGGGTCCTTATGTAGAGGGATAGGGATGTCGTCTCCACATGGGTTAGGCTCCCCATCCCTTCAATTGAATTTGATGAATTTGGTTTTCTTGTGAAGGAATACAAGACCAAGACACCGCTCCTCCGGTGCAATAGCAGCGGTGATTTGTACCCCCTGGTACTCGGACCTAGTTCCCACTCACCATCCGCTTTTGCTGCTATTTCATCATCACTCCGGAATCAACGACTTGGGCACACGGGCCAACCTTCTTTACAACATTTAAAAACTTCTGATTCTATTGTTTTTAATAAAGTTAATAATAATGTATGCCAGTCATGTGTTTATGGAAAAAGTACTCGTTTGCCATTTTCTGTTTCTAATTCTAGTACTACACAACCTTTTGATATTATACACAATGACATATAGACCTCACCCATCCTTAGTTCTAGTGGTCACAAATGCTATGTTTTATTTTTAGACGACTATACGAACTTTCTCTAGACCGTACCCCTCTCCCACAAATCTCAAACATTCTCCGCCTTTTCACAATTTGCAAAAGAAATTAAAACCCAATTCGAGCGAACCATAAAAACGTTTCAATGTGACAATGGTCGTGAGTATGTCAACTCCTCTTTTCAAACATTTTTTTAAAACAAACGGCATCTTGTACCGTTTGTCATGCCTACACACATCCTCCCAAAATAGTAAAGCCGAAAGGAAAATCCGAACAATCAACAACATGGTCCTAACCCTCCTAGCCCATGCTTCCCTACCCAACACCTATTGGCACCATGCCTTAGAAACCGCCACCTATATCCTAAACATCTTGCCTTACAAAACAACTAAAAACAAAACTCCAACTGAACTCTTATACCTCACCTCACCCACCTATGACCATTTGCGAGTATTTGGGTGCCTTTGTTACCCTCTTACTCCTTCCACCACAATCCATAATCTAGACCACCGTTCTCAACCATGCGTTTTTCTTGGTTACCGACCTACCCACAGAGGGTTTAAATGTCTTAACCAGGCCACAAAACAAATAATCATTTCCCGTCACGTCGCATTTGACGAGAAATTTTTTCCCTTCGCTAATACCACCCAACCAACTCCTAACTATGATTTACTTTCGGCTCAATTCCCACCACATCTATGGGATCACGTCTAACCCACAACAACCCAGACCCCACTTGTCCATCCACCAACCTTTGGCCCAACCTTACCTCCACAAAACCCCACGTCCCCTGCCCAACACCCATCCCCATCAGCCCACTTTCCTAGTCACATTACATCGGCCTAACACCACACACCTACATCGGCCCAACAACATACGCCTGATCCTTCTGCCCCTCTCCCACCATCCACTGCTCCAACAAATGCCATCTCACCTACAGCCCCGAACCCACCTCCAAAACCTTCCTGGACCATCCACACTAGCTCCATGAGCGGCATTCACAAACCTAAAATTCCATTCAACCTCAACGTTTCCTCTACAACCAAACCGATCATACCTATCCCCAAAGACCCAACCGATGCCTTGTCTATACTAGAATGGCATGATGCCATGACTACAGAATATAATGCTTTTATTAGAAACGGTACTTGGGAATTAGTCCCTCGCCAGTCTAACATGAATGTCATTCGCAGCATGTGGTTATTTAAATATAAGTACAGGTCGGATGGTACATTGGAAAGATACAAGGCTAGATTGGTTTGTGATGGCAGGTAACAGCAGGTAGGAGTTGATTGTGGAGAGACTTTTAGTCCTGTTGTTAAGCCGACCACCATACGTACGGTCCTATCCATTCATCTGTCATAGGGTTGGGCAGTTCACCAGTTGGATGTCACTAATGCCTTCTTACATAGGAACCTGAATGAAACGGTCTACATGTACCAACCCATGGGATTTCATGACCGTAATTTCCCGGATTATGTATGTTCTCTCAAGAAGTCTTTATATGGACTTAAGCAGGCACCTTGAGCATGTTACCAACGATTCACACATTATGTACTCACACTTGGCTTTCTTCACAGTCGTTGTGATGCCTCACTCTTCATTTACAATCAGGGTCGTCACACAGCTTATCTACTTATCTATGTGGATGATATTCTTCTGGTTAACTCATCCACAGCTCTCCGTCAGCACCTAATTTGCAATGAAGGATCTTGGCCCTCTAAGTTATTTTCTTGGCATATCTGTTACCAGGAACTGAAACAACGTGTTCCTCTCTCAGCACTCATACGCCACTGACAGTATCTCTAGAGCCGATATGCAGTCTTGCAACTCCGTGACCACCCCAGTCGATACAAACTCTAAACTTAATGGTAATTCAGGAACTCCATTTCATGACCCCACTCTGTACTGCAGTCTAGCAGGCGCAGTCCAGTATCTTACCTTCACCAGGCCTGACATCACCTATGCAGTCCAACAGGTTTGTATGCATAGGCACTCGCCTACTACCGACCATTGGAATGCGCTCAAACGCATCATCCACTACATCAAAGGTACCGCATCCTTCGGTCTCTCTCTCAGGTCCAACTCTAACCCATCGTTAGTCACCTATACGGACGCAGACCGGGCGGGCTGCCCTGATACGCGTCGCTCTACCGGTGGTTATTGCATCTATTTCAGGGATAATCTCATCTCTTGGTCATCTAAACGCCATAGAACAGTTTAACGGTCTAGTGCGAAGGCCAAATATCGTGCGGTGGCAAATGTGGCAGCTGAAATTTGTTGGCTGCGTAACTTACTACTTGAATTAAATCGTCCTCTCTCCCAGGCTACTATTGTTTAATATGACAATGTCAGTGCTATCTACTTGTCAGGAAATCCAGTTCAGCACCAACGTACTAAGCATATCAAACTTGATATACATTTTGTGCGAGAGCAAGTTCAACGTGGTAATGTGCGAGTCTTACATGTCCCATCTAGATACCAAATTGTCGACATATTCACCAAAGGTCTGCCGCGCATTATGTATTCAATTGCATTTATATCTATCCTAAAATAGAGGATACCAGTTTTGTTAATTAAACAATTGAAATCAATGAAAGAGGCACGGAACCAATTCTATCAGAAACAAACTGGAGAAGAGGATTCCGGCCTTAACAGTTTTTTCAGGCGAGACACTGGAGTTAACGAAATCAAACAAAAGCGGTTAAACGGTTATAGACATCCCTACCTTTTATTGATAATCATAATCGAATACTAGAACCTTAATCCAAACGAAGAAAATCGAGTCAAAGTGTCACCCCCTGTTTTTTTTCGTTCGTTATGTACAATTTTTTTCCTGCCAAAGACTTTTTTCGAACAAAACCAAGTTTTTTAGAATAAAATACAGTTTTGAACGATTATTATTTGAAATCAGACTCGGTGTTACAAAAGAAACATTAGAATCATCAAGGATTAAGATTTTTTCGGGTTCAAATAGGAAGAACCGAAATAGTTTTAAAAATTCTGTTCATATTCGATTGCTTTCAATAAGGATCCAAAGTCAAAGTTATTGTGGAATAAATTAGGATTATTCCATTTGGATCAAGTTAAAACACAAAAGAAAAGTGTTTTGTTTATTTGGGCAGAAGTTTTTTCGTCGAGAAGAGAGTTGACTTTTGAAAAGTCAAACACAAAAATAATAATATTGTTTGAGGGATATTGTAAAAGAATTGCTATCAGTGAATATTTTAGGTTTTTATCATTGATTTGAAAGATTTTGAAGTCAAATATTATCTAGAAACAAAGTTGGTTTGTTTTAAAGGGTGTTTAAGGATTAAGTGTTATTTGGGAAGACACTAATAATATTGTTAGAGGATTAGAAAAGTCAAAAGGATTGACTTTAAGAATTTGAAGGGAACATATTTGATATCCAAAATTTTTTATAACAAAGATCTTAATATTTTGTTGTGGGCCCTACAAAACATCAAACTCTGTTAATCAAAATTATTTTCACGAAATATCAAAGTTAAGTTTGACAAGAGTGGTCAAACAAAGTTCCAAAGAAGTTTTAGGTAGTCCATATTAGATTTGGACAATAGGGAAGAAGCACAAAAACAAGAGTCCACAAAAGACGCCCGTTAAACCCACAATGACGAAAGAAAAGCCAGTCACGAAGGAGACTCTCACTTTCAGCCTCTAAACACCGGTGTTGACATCTACAAATTACATGATTTGGGCTATTCATGTAAAGGCAATATTGAATGCCAATAATATTTGGGAAGTAGTGGAACCCGCAGTGGGTACGTCGAGGGTAGATGTAAAGAAGGATAGGACAACGATTGCCTATCTATTTCAGGCAATTCCAAAAGATATGGTGATGCAGTTTGCGTCACATTCTACAGCAAAAGAAATCTGGGAAGCATTAAAGACAAGACATACTGGAATTAACTGAGTCCAGAAGCAAGATTTCAATCACTACGCACAGAATTTGAGATACTATCAATGAGAGAGACAGATACCACATACCAGTTTGCTGGTAGGTTAAGTGCAATTAGTACAAGGTTCAAAACCCTAGGAACGAAAATTGAAGAGTCAGTCATGGTATGAAAATTGTTGGACTCCGTACCAGAAAGGTTCCTACAGATTATTGCATCCATAGAACAATATTCAATGGATACTATGACGCTAGATGAAGCGCTTGGAAGACTTAAAGCTTGTGAGGAACGCCTTAAGTCAAGAGATGAGAAGAAATTTGGACCACCGGGTCAAGAGAAGTTATTTACAAGGCATGAGAGAAGACCTTACAGCAACTATAAGAACTACAATCAGAATCGAGGTAGACAAAACTTTAGGAAGTTCAATAAGAGTCAAAGATATGAGAAGAAGAACTTTGACAGAAGTGGCCATCAAGATCAGAGAAGTGACAGAAATTTCATGAAGAATCATCATGACAACAATAGTTACAAGCCCAAGAAAGATGCAAGCAATGTAAGATGTTACAATTGCAATGAATTAGGACATATAGCTCCCAGATGTCCTAAACCTCGAAGTAAGCAAGAAGAAACTCACCTAGTAATGGAAGAAGAGGATCCCACATTACTTATGGAAGTTGGTGAAGAAAGAAAGGTAGTTCTAGAAGAAAAAAAGATCATACCAGAACGTTATCATGGTGAAGATAATGGAGATGAAATATGGTATTTTGACAATGGAGCAAGCAATCATATGACAAGAAGACGCTCCTATTTCACAGAGTTAGATGAAAAGATAGCATGAAGTGTAAACTTTGGAGATGGATCATGTCTCAACATCAAAGGAGTAGGCTCAATATTATTGGAATGCAACAATGGAGAACAAAGACTAGTTACAGAAGTCTACTACATTCCAACACTCCAAAGCAACATCCTAAGCCTCGGGCAAGTTATAGAAACAGGATGCAGAGTAATTATGGAGAATGAATATCTTTGGATATATGATGCCTACAACAACCTATTGATGAAAGTCCCAAGAGCTAAAAATAGACTCTACAAGGTAAAGCTCAGGATAACAAGTCCAATTTGTTTACAAGCCAGAATAAATTCACATGCATGGTTATGGCATGCACGTATGGGACATGTGAATTTTGATTCACTCAGGCACTTAAGAATAAAAGGAATGGCACGTGGAATACCAAGAATTAAACACCCATTGATGTGCTCAAAGTGGTTTAGTAAAAACTAACTAAATTAACCTAAACTAGACACTCTAAGTTTTAAATTTATAAACTAAGACTCTCTAAACCTAAACCACACAACCGGCAAGTGTACCGGTCAGTGCAGTACAGCTAAAGTAAGTCCGAGTATCGAACCCACGAGACTCTACTGGAAAACGTAAACTAGACTCGATAACTTATCTACAAACTGACTTAAATTGTTTTGTTGCTTAAGGGGGGTTTTCTAACAAACTAATTGCAATTAAATAAATAAAACTTAAATAATTGAGGACACGAACTGGGAACTGGAATTCGGATCAGGTGATGGGTACACACTACCTAGGCTAGAATCCTACACATGAATGATAAATTTCTAATGGCTATGGAACTGGTGTGGAACCGGGATCTTAAAATACTAAACTTAAAGGATAAACTAGAGGACCCTCGACCCTTCTCAAGGAGAAACCTAAGGTTACCTATAAGCCGTTAAACCACCGGTTGAGAGGTTACCCTTACAGGCTTACCTACTCGAATCTTAAAGTACCCGCTAGACAGTCTACCTTACAGCGCGAAAGCCTCACTACACTAAGAGTGCAAGGGGTAACTACAATATTTCTGATAAGACTTGGCCTACAAGGAATGCTAGGGCAACTAGGAAGATCTTCTTACAAAGCCTCTAGATCTAGCAATTTAGCACCCTAGACAGACCAACAATCTCGCACCTTACAGCTATTGAGAATTGGTAGAACACTTAGAATTATCTAACTAACAATTACAACTCCTATGGATAATCCTAGGCAATTAACCATAAACTAGTTGCTAACACCCAGTCTGCAACCTAACCCGCATTCATACATGAAAGACATTCACAAAAACGTAAGTGGAGTTTATAAAAGTTATTTAAATAAAACTAAATATGCATATACATCAAACCAGAAAATAAAGAGTTTTTTACTTTAAAATTCACCCACAACCAAAAGTTCCAAGACCAAAAGAAAATAAATCATTCAAGTGCAATCATCTTTAACCTAGGTAGCATCAAGGTTTAGCCAATAAAAGTTATGATAAAATCAAAACAAGAAAAGCAAAACATATTCATGGTGTTCACAACGGGTTTCAAATAAATAAATAAATAGTTGAATTAGAAACGACCCGTGCTCGCACCTAGGCTTCAACCCTTGACCTCTACTCCTCCAAAAATATGCTTTGCGCGGCTGTTGACTTTTTCTCCGATTATTATCTTATGCGCAGCTCTCTCTTCGATGTCCTTCAAAATAATATTTGCTCCTCTTTTTCAATATTTGTTGGATCAGTTTGCTCTTTTTGCTAAGTAAGAACTTGCTATCTTGACACTTAAGTGTTTAGCAAGTCCTTGTAAATCAGATTATAAGCACAGTGGAATGTTATAAGTTAAAGCAACACTTTTTACACTAAGGCAGAGTTATAACTCCCCCTTGATGTTTGAAACTAATAAATGACAAAGTATTTATTATGAATCTAAGCTGTAAATGAGAATTAGATACTTAGAGAGATTCACAATAAATACAGAAATGGAATAGAACAATGAGAGTGTTTGAAGGATTTTTCTATTAAAATCAATGTCTAAAATAGATAGTTGAAGCCTCCTATTTATAGACGTTTACATGCATGTATCTTGCCCAATAAGCAAGTACAGAAACTACAGAAACAAGTTGCACAAGTTGCAACATTGAAAGAAACAAATACAGCTAAAAGTAATAATAAACAACAAACTACTGATGCAAAAAGGCGGTGGGAAATATCTATTGCTAAGTGCTGATGAAGGACAACTACTGAAGAGTAGTTTTGTCTTCAGTACTTCTGAAGTGAACTTGTCTGGTTTGGACTTCAGAACTTCTGCTTCTTCAGCACTTCTCATATCTTCTAATCAGCAGTTTCTTGTCTTCTCTTCAGTACTTCTATACTTAGCCAAAATGACAGAAGTGAATTAGACTAAGGTTTACAAAAGTGGTTTCACCAATCCTCTTTGTCCTAACAATCTCCCCCTGGATTGATGAAGCCAAAACCTTACTAATTCCTTATGTGTTTCTTCTGTCTTGAACAATCTTCCATATCTCTTTGTACATGGTGTTCTTGAGCTGGTTTAACTGACCATCAGATAGAGATCCTCTCTGTGGTTCTAGATGTTGAATTGTGAGCAGGTCTTGTGTTGACAGTTTCTTCAGATCACTGATCTTCTTGTAAGCCCTGCTTGAGAGGTCTCTTCTTGTCAACAGTACTGAGTTGTTATCAGTAAGTGACCATCTGATAATAGGGATCTTTGACTTGTTAAAGTCAGAAGAATAGGGAACCAGACTTGTCCCTTGGGTTGATGGTCCTGAGTGCTGGATGTCTTCAGTTTCAGATAGCCTCAGGTGGGATTCTCTTCCTTGTTGTTGTTGCATATCAGGCATCTGAACAGTTGGGAGATGGTGTTCAGTCACTACTCTGGTATGCAGCTTTTCTTTGATGGTCTTTTGTATTTGATAAGCAAAAGTGGAAGGATCCCTGAATTGTGTTAACAGAGGTTTCTCCTCAATGTCAAAATCTGAATGGACTATTGAACTTCCTTCAAGTAGTACCATTTTAAAATCAGTTTTGACATTGTCCTCTGCCTTCTTCTTCTGAGTAGCAGTTCTTCTAGATGCACCAGAAGTTCTAACTACTGATCTTGAAGGATCAGCAGTTTGAAACTTCTCAGGATTTGCAGCTTTGGCAGCCAAGTATTTTCTATAAGTATCCATCAGTCTTTCTTCTTTCCATCTGGATACTGAGGCTTTTGAACCATATCCTTCTGCTACTAACTCTTCTATTATCTGGGCTCTCTTGGCCTTTCCATCTTTGCTTGTGGCCACTTTGTCTGCAAGCAGTTGTGCTCTTCTTGTCAGCTCTTGCATAGAGAGTCCTTTGAGTGTAAAGGCTTTAGTCTTGCTGTTCTTGGTAATATAAGACACCAGTTGTTGTCTTTTATCTTGTTCAGCAATCTCATCAAGGCTAGCCTGCCTTTGTAGTTCAGCTGCATAAGCCTGAAGTTTTTCTTCATGGCTTAAATCCAAATCATCCCTTTCTTCCAGAGATTTCCAAATCTGATCTTCTCTGGCCTTCTTGTTGGCTGCAATTAAGCTCTTCTCTAATAGTTCAGCTGATTGAGAGATAGGAGAAGGGTTTAATACAGTCATTGTAGTAACAGTTGTAGGCCTGATGGGATCAGATGTTGGTTGAATGGGAGCAGTGGTTCTGGAAGGTTCAGTTGTTTGAGGTTTGGAAGTGTTAACTTCTGATGTGCTGACAACTGCTGATGGTTTGTCAGCTACTGAAGGATTGTCTTCAGTACTTTCTGATTCTTCATCAGAAGTTTTGTCATCAGAAGTTTCTTCATTTTGCCTTAGGGATTCTTCAGATGTTTGGGTCTCATCTTCTTTCTCTGCAGCTTCAATTTCTTCTATTGAGACACCAAACTGTTTGGCCAATTTTTCTTTCCTGGCCTGATCTTTTTGATCTCTTTCAAGGAGTGCCACTCTTGCCCTTATCCTGGCTTGGAATGACTCCTTAGGTTCCCTGATCTTCTCCCCCTTTTTGGATTCATCAATTTTAACCCTTGAAGCAGAGGGTTGGGAGAATTGTCCTTGAAGATGAGCAATCTGTTTGCTGTTGAAGTTTATTTTGTTGGACAGATCGTTCATCTTGGTCTTGATCACTCCAAATTGGTTCTTGATGGACAGCTCCAAGTCAGCTGTATATGTTTGGAAGTGATTTCTGATGAGTGTATTCATCATGTGGTACAGGGGACCCTCTGGGCTGCATAGCTGGTTCAGGTCTATGCTTGTTTGCCCAGGGAATTGGGTAGGCATTTGTTGTGAAGGGGGTGTTTTTGGGAGATCCTCATGTTGTACAGAGGATGCCACTCTAGGGGTTTTAGGGATTGAGTGGGCTTTAACCTGTGCAGAGGTGACTGGCTTCTTGAGCCTGGATACCCCTGAAACAGGACCTTCAGAAAGTGCCGTCAATTCAGTAGTTTGAGTGTGTGAAACATCATCCAAACTAATGGAATCATCTGAATCCCTGATGTTGCCCTCAATGAGGACTGTCTCAGTTAAGTCATGAGCTGAGCCCAACTCAGTTCTCTCATGAACCTCTTTTTCTTGGTACTGAGGATTTCCTACTTCAGGCATTAAGCCTTCATCAGTAGTTGCCACATCTGAGGTCTTAGCTATGTTACTTCTATCCTCAGATCCACCACTAGGTGGTAACTGAGTAGTAGCAGCCTCAGATGCCCCAAGAGTCTCTAAAATTGGGCTTAAAGACTCTGGTCCACCCTCATCTCTTGGGATAGGGCTAGAGATGTCCACATCCATGTCTGATGTAGTAGTTATGTCCCCTGTTTGTAGTGGTTGTTGGGGACTGACATGATCAGATGGGACATTCTCTTTTAGCCCAGAGAGAAGTTTGGCAATTTCTATTGCCTCTTGTTCAGAAATTTGTGGGGTTGGTTCAGTAGTTTGGGCAATAGGTGGTGAAAGTTGTTGTTCAGCAGTTTCAAAAGAAGAGTGTGTTTCATATGTTTTTCTAAGTCTTTTTCTTTTGAATAAAATGGTTATGGGTGCTCTTGGTGGGGTTTGAGATGGATGAGACTGAGAGGGTGTTTCAGTCTCATCTATTTGAAGAACAGAATGCTCATGAGCATGTTCAGGCATCTCAACCTCCTGAACAGCTTTTCTTTTGGGTTGGTGGGGTGCAGTTTTTGTTGGCTTGGGCTTTTTGGCTTTTGGTGGTGTGAGTTTGGAAGATGTGGGCTTCAGGGGGACTTATTGTTGTTCTCCCTGATCATCTTCTGACCAGGCAGCCGGTTTGTTATGCCTTGAGTATGCTTGTGATGTTAAAGCATTTAAAGTTGAAATTTTTCCCACAAGCACCTCATTACCCAGTTCCCCTATTATGCATTGCATAATGAACCTTGGGTATAACAAAAACTTTTTCTTGGTGTTATTGTGATGTAACACCAACTCATTGAAAAATAGTTTTGATGCCCTGAATTTAGTTTCATTCACAATGGAATGAAATATTGGTTGAAAAGTGGAGGGCATCTGGTCATAAGACCCTGTTTTTGGACTCAAACACATAATAATATAATGAAACAAAAGCTTGTATTTTGGTTCAAAACATTTTTTGAATATTGTAGCATGGGAGAGAGTACCTTGATAACCACATTCAGTCATGGTTAGATTAATATCAGTGTTAGCAACATGGTCAGGGGCAGTTACATCATCCAGACCCAGTCTTGTTGCTAGTGTGGCCGGTGTGATGGTCAGTTGTTTCCCTTTTATTCTTGAGTTGAGGGAAATGACCTCATCACCCATTGTAACCGTCTCAGCATTTGCCCAGAACTCATTCAGAGTTTCAGTGTGAATTGGTGGGTTTATTGTGAGAGCAGTAAAATATTGGGATTTGACGACAAGATCAATGATCTCATCGTATTGGGACCAGCCTTCTTGTTTTTCAAGAAAGGCCCTTTGATTGTGTCCCTGTTTTAGAACTAGAGCCATGTGGTTTGGGTTTTTGATCGAACAGTGGATTTGCAGGTATAGGTTATTGAGAGAGTTTTGAGAGAGAAGGAGGGATATTTTTGAGTTTGAAAGGATAAGTGTGTAGAAAAGATATTTATTAGAAGTTTAACCGCTTGAATCTTCTTTATTAGAAGTTTTAAAACCGCCTTTGGTTAAAAATCTCTTTATCAGAGGTTTTTAACTGATTAGGTCAAACCTCTGATAATGGGAAAAGTCAGATTTGCCCTTTTTGATTTAAACTGCTGATGAAGGATTACTTCATCAGTAGTTCTCATTTTCTCTTCAGTAGTTTTAACATCTGATGAGAAATGTTTTTATAAATACTTTATTCATAACTTCTGAAGTTTATTTTATCAGAAGTTACACACTTTTTCAGAAAATTATCCCCATACTGATGATTTTTGTTCATCAGTAGTTTCTCTCAAACTGATTTTTGTTTAATCAGTAGTTTTGTTTTTCAGAAGTTTTGTTTCAGACTTTTGTCTTTTGTAAGTGAAAACCAGAAAAAAGAAGGAAAAGGTTAACTTGGATTCCACCAAGGTAAACAGGATGGAATCAAGGATGGAAAAAGGAAAAAAAAAATTTGATGTTTTATGCATATCAGTAGTGATTGATGTAGAAGTTTGATGTAGAGTTGGGTAGAATCAAGTGTTAACTTGGATTCTAGCTGATATGCATACAGGTTAAAAAAAAATAAAAATAAAGTAAACACTTACAAATTTAGCATTCCAAGCATGGATACTAACTTCTGAAATGTTGATGTGTCAAGGGGCTTAGTGAAGATGTCTGCTATTTGATTAGCTGTTGCTACATGCTTCACCTCAATCTTGCCTTTTTCATAGCAATCTCTTATGAAATGGTACCTGATCTCAATATGTTTGGTTTTTGAGAACTGTACCGGATTTTGAATGATGCTAATGGCAGATTTGCTGTCTACAAACAAAGGTGTCTTGGTCTCTTTGATTCCATAATCAAGAAGTTGATATTGGAGCCATTGTATCTGTGATGTACAACTTGCAGCTGCAATGTATTCAGCTTCAGCAGTTGAAGTTGCAACAGATGTTTGCTTCTTTGATTGCCATGACACTAGACAGTTACCCAGGAATTGACAACCACCAGATGTTGACTTTCTTGTCATCTTACACCCTGCATAGTCACTATCTGAAAAAGCTGATAACTTGGTATTGCTTGAAGCAGGATACCAAATTCCCAGTGTTGGAGTTCCTTTCAGATATCTGAAAATTCTTTTGACTGCTATAAGGTGTGATTCCCTTGGTGCTGATTGATATCTAGCACAGACACATGTTGAGAACATAATATCTGGTCTAGAAGCAGTTAAGTATAAAAGGGAACCTATCATGCATCTGTACATGGTTTGATCAACCTGTTTTCCTTGATCATCAGGTTCAACTTGTGTGATTGGTGTCATGGGAGTGGAACATGATTTACAGTCATTTAAAGAAAATTTGTTCAATAATTCTTTAACATATTTTGATTGATGTATAAAAGTTCCATTTGTTTGTTGTTTGATCTGCAGTCCTAGAAAGTACTGCAGTTCTCCCATGGTACTCATCTCAAATTTTGATTGCATGAGTTTCTTAAAATCATCACACAGTTTTGTGTTTGTTGAACCAAAAATGATATCATCAACATAAATTTGAACAAGTAAGACATGATTTCCAACATGTTTAATGAAAAGTGTTTTATCAATGGCACCTCTTGTAAAGTTATTTTTGAGTAGAAAGGTGGAGAGTGTATCATACCAGGCTCTTGGAGCCTGTTTAAGCCCATAAAGAGCTTTGTCCAATCTGTACACCCACTCAGGATGAGAAGGATCCTCAAACCCAGGTGGCTGACAGACATACACCTCCTCTTTGATTTTTCCATACAAAAATGCACTTTTCACATCCATTTGATAAACTTTAATTTTGTTGGAAATGGCATAGGCCAGAAATAACCTGATGGCCTCAAGCCTTGCAACTGGAGCAAAGGTTTCATCATAGTCAATTCCCTCTTCTTGAGAGTACCCTTGAACTACCAGTCTTGCCTTGTTCTTGATTATCATACCAGCTTCATCTTGTTTGTTCCTGAAAACCCATCTTGTACCAATTGGTTGCTTGTTTTGAGGTAAAGGACAGATTTCCCAGACCTGTTGCTTGTTGAACTGAAGCAGTTCATCTTGCATAGCTTGCACCCAATTATTGTCTTTGAGGGCTTCCTGGTACTTCTTTGGTTCCAACTGTGAAATAAAGGCTGAGAATAGGCAAAAGTTGGAGAGCTGGTTTCTGGTAAGAACACCTGAAGCTATGTCACCCATGATTTGATCAAGTGGATGATCTCTGTGTTCAATCAGTTGTTGTAAACCACTGACAGGTGTAGGTGGCTCTTGTTCTTCAAACAAACTACTGAGGTCTATAATATCTGGTTCAGCAGTTTCAGCTTCTTCAGTAGTTGCAGGTGCTGAAGCAGATGTTTGAGTTTGGCCTTCAGTATTTGTTTGATCAGAAGTTTGAAAAACTTCTGATGGTGTTGTAGTTGACTTAATGACTGTTTGAGGAGTCCATGGTGTAGGATCCTCATCTTCAAACCTTTGATCACCATAATAAGTAGGTTTGGAAGAAGTAACAGTCTTTTCAGGTCCAAAGTGAAAGTTGTCAAGGTCAAAGAGTTCAGCAGGATGTGCTGGAATAAGAGTGTGTTTTGACTCATTGAACTTGACATTCAATGTTTCTTCTACTATCCTGGTGTGAGAATTAAAAACCTTGTAGGCTTTTCTAGTTGAAGAGTAACCAAGAAAGTAACCTGAGTCAACTTTGGCAGCAAACTTTGAAATAGATTCCTTGATGTTCAAGATGAAACATTGACACCCAAAAGCCCTGAAAAAGGAGATAAGGGGCTTCATGCCATGAAGAATTTCATAGGCAGTCTTGGAATGTCTCTTGACCACAAGAACTCTATTCTGAACATAACATGATGTGTTAACTGCTTCTGCCCAAAAGTACAATGGCAGTCCAGAATCAGCTAACATTGTTCTTGCTCCTTCTATCAATGTTCTGTTCTTCCTTTCTACTACACCATTTTGTTCAGGAGTTCTGGGAACACTGTATTGTCTAATAATCCCTTTAGACAAACAGAATTCATCCAGAGTTTTGTTCCTGAACTCTGTCCCATTGTCACTTCTAATGGCTTTGACAGATAGAGAATATTGTTTCTCTACTTGTAGAATGAAGAACTTGATGTTTTCAGCAGCCTCATCCTTGGAAAATAAGAAGAATACCTATGTGAATCTTGAGTAGTCATCAATGATGACTAAGCAGTACTTCTTTTTACCAAGGCTCATAATCTTGACAGGTCCAAATAAGTCCATATGGAGTAGTTGAAGACATGCAGTTGTTTTTGATTCTTCAATAGACTTATAGGAGGACTTATGCTGTTTTCCCTTTAAACAGGATACACAGTGTTCTTGACACTGGTATACTTTCAAAGGTAGACCTCTGACCAAGCCCATTTTTGTGACTTTATTTATGGTTTTAAAGTTCACATGGCCAAGTCTCCTGTGCCAGAGATCTGTTTCTGAAGTTGATGCCCTTGAGAAGAAACAGGCAGTGTTGTTCAATACTTTGTCTTTCTCAATGTCCACTGCATAGACATTGCCACATCTTTTGGCAATCAGCAAAGTATGATCTTCTATAATCTTCTCTATCAACTTCTGGCCTTCTGGTGAGATGATCTTGCAAGCTGTCTTTGTGAAAAAGGAAGAATATCCTTTATCACACATTTGTGACACGCTCAGCAAGTTGTATTCAAGGTTTTCCACCAGATTGACCTTGTCAAACTGTATTTTTCCAGAGGAGACATTGCCATGTCCTAGCACATATCCCTTAGCATTGTTCCCAAAGGATACAGATCCTTCTCTTTGGCTGATAAAGTTGTTTATCAGGTATCTGCATCCAGTCATGTGCATAGAGCCTCCACTATCAACATACCATATGCTGTTTAAGCCCCTGGAAACTCTCTGCACATAAAAGCAAATTAGTCAGATTTGGAAACCCAAGCCTGTTTGGCTTTGGGTTTGCTCTTGAGAACAGTTACAGTTTGTTCTTGACCAGGTTGAGAAATCCATGTCTTTTTGGCAATGGATTTTTCATTAAGAACCATGGTGGTATCCTTTTTAGGACCACCATCAACCTTGGTCATCAGTAGTTCTACCATGTTCTTTAGATTTTGAATATCAGCAGTTTGTGAAACTGCTGATGATTCTGGTCTAACTACTGACAAGGAATTTTGAGAAAAAGATTTTGGTTGAGATTTTATCTTTTTCTGAGAAAAGGTGTTTTCAGGTTGTTGTTTCTTGGGTTTAAAGACTCTTTCATAATCATTTCTGATTTGATTTCCCACAACCTGTTGTTTAAATTTTTGATTGAACTGAATTCCTTTTCTGTATCTACAAAATTCAGTTTTGTGGTTGAACAGGCCACAAATTTCACATTCTTTTGCCTTTTGTTTTTGATCTAAAGGCAAATTTCTGACATTTGTGAAAAGATTTTGCTCATCAGTAGTTTTCAGGGTCTCAACTCCTGATGTAGATGAAACTACTGATGACTTGTTGTCAGATTTTGTAAATGCTTCTGAAGTACTTTCTTTAAAAATGCCAGGATTTCTGTTTAGAAAGTTTTCATGGAAAGATGTGCATTCTTTCCCTTCAGAAGCTTCATTTGAAACAATTCTTCTCCCATCTTCAGTAGTTTTGGGAGAAAAATCTGTTGGTGTTTCAATATGATGGTATCCTATGCCAAACTTAACATTTGAAGCACTTTGTTTGTTTAGCAATAATTGATACCCCTTACAAGATTCCACCCATTTTTCACAAGTGATCCTGGTGTCAGCAAGCTCTTGCTGACATCTCCCAGGTCATTTAGCATCATTTTGATTTGTGCTTGGGTTTCAATAGCAGAGTCAGTTAATTTAGAAACTTCTTTTGTTTTAGCACACAGTTTTCTTTCTAAATCACATTTTATCTGTGTGTATTTTCTTTCTAAATCATTGGCTTTGCCTTGTAAGTGCAGGTTTGTCTCTCTTATGAGAGCAAAAGTTTCTTTGCAAGAATTTGAGCAAAGTTTTGTCAAAGATTCTTTCGATACCTGTGACAATGCAGATTTTGAAGTACAGCCTTCAAATGCCATTAAGGCAAAGTTCTTTCTGCCATTGTCTGGTTCTCCCCAGTTGATGTCAAACACTTTGTTGTCTGCATCAGGATTGCACTCTGTGGTGTCATAAGGGAGACTGCTCCAGTCAACATACCCTGAGGTAAAGAGACTTTGTTGAGGGGGTTGTTGAGGCTGTGGAGGAAGTTGAGCAGCTGGAAAGGGAGGGATTGATTGTTGGCTCTGCATCTGTTGAGCAGGCATTTGAACATATTGTACTTGAGGCATATATTGCTGTTGAGGAGCTTGTGCCTGTACAAAATGAGCACTCCCTTGAGTTCCATTGTTCCTATTATAATTGGGGTTATAGTTATTTCCAGATTGTGATTGGTTAAAGCTAGAGCTTCTACACTCTCTAGCAAAGTGTCCCAACTTCTGACACTTGTGACATCTCAGTTTAGATTTGTCAAAACCAATTTTTGTATTACTGGTCAATCCTGGAAATTTCCTTCCTGACCTTTTATAAAACTTGTTAGTTTTAATGCTCAGCATGGCCAGTTGGTGTAATATGTCCATTTCTTCTAAGTCATCACTGCTAAAATTTTTCAAATCATCCATGATAAAACATAGATTATCAGCAGTTTGACTTTGGTCATCATTGTCATAACCTGGAAAAGATCTTTCTGATGAGATCCCAGTGGTTATGTCAATATTGTCATAAGATCCATAGGAACAAGTTGGTGAATCTTGTCCCAAAAGTGCTGTACTACCTGGTAGGTAGTCATCAGCAGTTTTACCAGAAGTTTGTAATTTCTTCTTTTGATCAATTTCTCCCTCAAAAGTAAGTAATCTCCCATGGAGTTTTGTAAGAGTGAGGGAGCTAAAATCTGGTGAGGATCTTAAGACAATGGAGTAAGTTTCCCATTTGTCAGGTAAAGACCTTAAAAATCTATGTAACATAGATACTGTTGTATAGGTCTGACCATTTAACTTTAGCTCAGAGATTAATGAGGAGAATCTTTCAAATTGTTGAGTCAAAGTTTCCCCATTAATATAAGCAAATGTTTCATATTGTTGAGCTAAAATTTCTCTGGTGTTGGCAATCACCTCTTCAGTTCCTCCAAACTGTTCTTTAAGACAGTCCCAAAGTTCTTTGGCACTTTCACAATGTAAAAGGCCAGAGTATATTTCATTTGGGAGAGCCATTGCCAACATAGAGAATGCTTTTGCATCTAGCTCAAGTTTTAGGAAATCTTCATCTGTATAGTCTTTGGGTTCCTTTGGAATCCCTTCTTTAGTTTCAAGATTTATATTTACTGGTTTGTGAGGACCATATATCACAGATCTCCAACAACCTGTGTTGGTTTGTGACAAGGTATGTGCCATTCTCTTTTGCCATATGTTGTACTCATTTCTCACAAGCATGGCAGGTTTGGTGGCAGAACCAGTATTATGTGGATCCATTTTTAAAGAGTATAGATTTGTCAGATGACTCTTTTAAGTGATGGATATTGATAAAAAGTGAACTTTTGATCTTTTTATTGAATATCAATAAGAGCTTTGTGTCTGATTCTCAATTTGTTAGATTGATATGTGATCAGATAAACCAATGCTCTGATACCAATTGTTGGATCAGTTTGCTCTTTTTGCTAAGTAAGAACTTGCTATCTTGACACTTAAGTGTTTAGCAAGTCCTTGTAAATCAGATTATAAGCACAGCGGAATGTTATAAGTTAAAGCAACACTTTTTACACTAAGGCAGAGTTATAACTCCCCCTTGATGTTTGAAACTAATAAATGACAAAGTATTTATTATGAATCTAAGCTGTAAATGAGAATTAGATACTTAGAGAGATTCACAATAAATACAGAAATGGAATAGAACAATGAGAGTGTTTGAAGGATTATTCTATTAAAATCAATGTCTAAAATAGAAGGTTGAAGCCTCCTATTTATAGACGTTTACATGCATGTATCTTGCCCAATAAGCAAGTACAGAAACTACAGAAACAAGTTGCACAAGTTGCAACATTGAAAGAAACAAATACAGCTAAAAGTAATAATAAACAACAAACTACTGATGCAAAAAGGCGGTGGGAAATATCTATTGCTAAGTGCTGATGAAGGACAACTACTGAAGAGTAGTTTTGTCTTCAGTACTTCTGAAGTGAACTTGTCTGGTTTGGACTTCAGAACTTCTGCTTCTTCAGCACTTCTCATATCTTCTAATCAGCAGTTTCTTGTCTTCTCTTCAGTACTTCTATACTTAGCCAAAATGACAGAAGTGAATTAGACTAAGGTTTACAAAAGTGGTTTCACCAATCCTCTTTGTCCTAACAATATTGCGCCTCCTTCTTGCTTCCCCCAATAATATGTTATGCGCCGCTATTTAATAATAATCCTCCTCGTATCCTTCGTAATATTATTCACACCCAATAGTGGAGTCCTTTGTTTCAATTAATTGGGCCGTCCAAGTGACTTGAGTCACGTTTTTATTTTATTTGTTATTTTTTTGTCTTTTGTTGTTGTGGCTTTGGGCTATGTCCCAATAGTCACGTTCACTTTTCTTTTTCTTTATTATTATTATTATTATTATTATTATTATTATTATTATTATTATTATTATTATTATTATATAGTATTATAACGGCATGCTCTGAACTCGGGTGTTCTTGACTTGACTAAAGTTACTCGTTTACGCTCCAACGTCCATTCGAACACCTACCAAAATATGAAATAAATACATAAGTACCAAAAATGACGCAAAACTAATAAAAAACAATAAAAACCTATACTAAATAAAATAGACCGGTACAAGCCTAAAACTAATAAAAACACTATCTAAACGACTCGAAAATTGTACAAACTTTACACTGGAAATAGATGTATTTTGCAATACATCACCCATCTCAAGTATGTGATGCATGTATTACGGGAAAACAAAGCGGGCTTCCGTTTCCCTCTCAAGTAAATTTTAGAGCTACGAGACCTCTAGAATTAGTTCATGCAGATTTATGTGGACCGATCACACCCACATCATTAGTAGGCAACAACTATTTCTTCCTGATAGTTGACGATTATTCAAGATACATGTGGATCTACGTGCTTAAGTCAAAAGAACAAGTTTTTTAGAACTTCAAGAAGTTTCTAAGTGAAGCTTAGACAGAGACAAGTTACAATCTCAAGACTATTGTGAATACAAAGGAATCCTTAGACATCTCACAACACCTTATACACCTCATCAAAATGGTGTAGTAGAAAGGAAAGATTATTTAGTAAAGAGTATGACAAGAAGCCTGTTAAAGACTATGAACGTACCACATAAATTATGGGCAGAAGCAACACGACAAGCAACTTACATACTTAATCGTGTTCCTACCAAAGCGCTACAGGGAATGACACCCTACGAAGAAGTAATGGCAAGGAACCCAATATCAAGCACATTAGAGTATTTGGATGCACAACATATGTGAAGGTAACAACACCCTATTTGGAAAAGTTAGAAGATAGAAGTAAGAAAATGATACATCTAGGAAATGAAAATGGTTCAAAAGCCTATAGATTATATGATCCCATAGAAGAAAAGATATGTATCAGTAGAGATGTCCAATTCATTAAGAATGAACCATGAGATTGGGACAACTAATTGAAAGAAGGAAGTGACAACGAACCATCTTGGACAAGATTTGAGATTTATGGAGATCAAGAAAGTGAAGCTGTATAAGAGCAAAGTAACGAGGACAATGAAGATCGAGAAAGTGAAAATGATGATTTCAATAGTTCAAGAGACACCAATAAGTGATCCACCAATTGAATCAAGTATTCAAGAGTTAGAAGACTCACCAGGCTCCCAACATAGACCAGTATGAGCCCTTAGATCACTTAGTGACATCTATGCAGCCACATAACCTCTTAGACCAGAAGAATTTGAACATCTATATATGGCATATGATGAAGAACCTCCAAATTACAAAGAAGCAACAGATTACCCACAATGGATAGAAGCAATGAAAAGCAAGATAGACTCTATAGAAAAGAATAACACTTGGACACTGACTACACTCCCCGCAAGTCAGAAACCAATGGGTCTAAAATGGGTATTTAAGGTCAAGAGAGACGCAAGTGGACAGATCACCAAACACAAGGCCATATTAGTATCAAAGGGTATGTACAACAAGAAGGTATAGACTACAAGGAAGTATTTGCACCCGTTGCAAGAATGGAAACAATCAGGCTACTACTAGCATTGGCAACACATAAATGATGGCAAGTACATCACTTAGATGTAAAATCGGCATTCTTACATGGTGAATTAAATGAAGATGTCTATATATCATAACCCGATGGATTCGCAAAGAAAGGAAAATAGAACCTAGTCTACAAGCTAAATAAGGCTCTATATGGTTTGAAGCAAGCACTAAGAGCATGGAATTTAAGGCTGGACAACATCCTAAAGGAAATTGGATTCATAAGATGTCCACAAGAACAAGAGCAGTCAACTATAATTTTAGGAGTTTATGTGGATGACATGATAGTGACAGGAAGTTTAATCAAGGACATATTAAGCTTCAAGAAAGAAATGCAAGGCAAGTTTGAGATGAGTGATTTAGGACCACTCACATACTATCTAGGGATAGAAGTACGCCAAACACAAGGAAGAATACAATTGAAGCAATCAACCTACGCAAAGAAAGTTATCAAGGAAGCTAGACTAGAAGACTACAATCCAACAAAATATGCAATGAAATTAGGTCTAAAGCTCACAAAAGAAGATGAAAGTGAACCAGTCAATGACACAGAACATAGGAAGCTAACTGGAAGCTTAAGGTACCTTACACACACAAGACCAGATATTACCTATGTAGTTGGATACGTGAGCAGATTTATGGAGAAGCAAAAAACAACTCACATGAAAGCAGTTAAACATTTGATAAGATACATCAAAGGCACATTGAATTATGGAATTCAATACACTAGAGGAAAAGAAGCACAAATCATTAGATACATTGATAGCAGTTATGGTGCAGACCAAGGCGGTGGAAGAGGAACCACAGGAACAATATTCGACTAAAAAGATTCACCTATAACATGGACAAGTCAGAAACAAAGCACAATAGCATTATCCTCATGTGAATCAGAATTTATGGCAGCTACATCAGCAGCATGTCAAGCAATATAGCTACAAGGAGTACTAAGTGAATTCACAGGTGAAAAAACCAAAGAAGATAACTCTACGAGTAGATAACAAGTCAATAATTCAACTCATGAAGAATCCTATGTTTCATGAAAGATCAAAGCATATCAACACAAGGTATTATTTTATCATAGAATGTATAGAGAACCAGTAGATACAAGTTTATCATATCAGTGGACAAATGCAGAAAGCAGACATCCTCACCAAGGCATTACCAAGGATAAAGTTCATAGAGATACGAAGTCTCATAGGAGTTGAAAACCTTGGGAAAATCAAGAATTAGGGGGGAGAATGTTAGATATTAGTTACTTGATTTCTAATATTATCCTAAGTATATATTATATCCTAAGTTTGTTATGTGGCAGTTATACAATAACCAGACCGGTATGTAGGTTAGGCCTCAAGGGTCACAACCTTTCACATGTATAAATACCCCAATATGTTGTTTCATTTAGTATGTATTGAATCTTTGTGTCTCAAGAATTCTCTCTCAAATATTCCCTCAATCCGATCTTGAGATCTCACAATTTAAACGTGCATGCAATTAAAAAGAAATGATAATAAATTATCTCTTGAAAATTACATAGTTGCCGAACCAATTGATCTCTAAGATAAATATTTTAAAGGATATCATATCAACTTAACTTCTTCTTTACCGATGAATATTATGTATTTTATGCCAATTCATATATATATTTTTTTCGGTTTGTAACAGTTGAAGCCATGAGGTTGATAGCCTCAAAACTACAATATAACAATTGGAATGTTGCTAGTGATTCATGTAGCAGAGGTTTTGGGCTTAATAACACAATATCCCTTTATAGCAAATCAGAGGTTATGGAATTTGGCAGCCATGTTACTTGCAACTGTGACTCCACCGTTTGCCACATATCAAGAATGTATAAACCTACATTTCTTTATAGTTTATATATATATAATGTAGTACATTGCGGGATAGATTCGCATGAGAACCACTAAATAATTAGGAACTGAAGGAGCCACTTTTTAGCTTTTGACCATGAATTTGAAATATGATCAAGGTGCTAAAAAGTAGTTCCCTTATTTCCTAATTATATAATGGTTATCATTTGAACCTCACATGTACTTTGTTTGCTACTTTATTTTTCCATAAAATGTCCATCCCATTTAATTTATTGTTTAATATCCATTATTAGAAGGCTTCCTCTACACTTTAACGCTAATCCGTGTTTTGGATATCCTTCCATGCGTGTTCTTAAATCGCAGCCAGCTAAAAGGACTCAATTTGGCAGGAGTTCTACCTGAAGAATTTGTAAATCTCACTTTTCTAACAGAAATGTAGTGGCTCATCAAACTTTCAATATGCTAGAATTAGTTTAAAATATACTAACTTCAATACATAAATCATATGAACATAAGTTTTGTATTGTTTAATACACAGAGATCTATCTGCCAACTATATAAATGGCACTATTCCGTCCGTTTCAGTCAGCTTCCTCTTAGCATTTTGTAAGAGTTACTATATCATTTATTTGCCTCAGATTTTTCTTTCACCAGAACTCTATGAATTTACTATTACAATTTATTTTCTACAGGAGTCTCCTGGGGAACCGAATCAGTGGGCCCATACCCGAAGAACTAGGTGACATTTCTACGCTTAAGGAGCTGTAAGTAAAGATTCTTACATGGCAACTCTATATAAATTTTTTACTTCTATTTCCTTATTTATAATTTTGACATGTACAATAGAGTCTTAGAAGACAATTTTCTTGGAGGAGCACTTCCTCAAAATCTCGGACGTTTGTCACGCTTGAGAAGATTGTATGGCTTCTTAACATTATTCTAAATATAATTAATTTTTGTTCATTTTTAAAATGTACGCTATGTATCATATTTCTTGCAGTGTTGTTTCTGCAAATAACTTTACAGGAACCATACCCGAATCGTATGCCAGACTGACCAGTTTAGAAGACTTGTAAGTCATGCTTTATTTCTTTTGACCAAAAGTGAATTGGTGATTCAATAAAAAAAATTGTGAAACATTTGTATTCTTCTTACAGTAGGATAGATGGGAGTTCATTATCTGGGAGAATACCTGATTTCATCGGAAACTGGACAAACCTCACGAGGCTGTGAGTATTATTTTGCTTTTTTGTTAAATAGTTCAGCTTCCAAAATATTCATCATATATAATTAACTGTGTAGTGATTTGCAAGGAACATCAATGGAGGGACCAATCCCTCTTTCAATATCTTTGTTGACAAAGTTGAAAGAACTGTGAGCACATTATTAAGCGTCTCATTTATTCTCTTCTTCTCTTTTTTTGCCTTTTGTTTTTGAGTTCATATATTCATTACGTATGTCAGGAGGATATCTGATTTGGCTGGAACATCAACTTCAATATTTCCTAATATGCAAGCTATGACACAAATGAATAGATTGTAAGTTGATTGTATGAATGTATGACAAAAGAACGAAATAATGAGTTAAATAACATGATTTTACTGTAGGAGCCTGAGAAATTGTTTACTTACTGGTTCAATACCTGAAGACATAGGAGAGCTAGAAAATTTGAAGATCATGTAAGTCTTTCTTTATCTGTTAGGAATTTAAAGTGTAGTAAATTTGTGTTAGTTATATTTAAATTATCAGAAATCTTTCTTTTTGCAGAGACTTGAGCTTCAACAATCTGAACGGTCCAATACCCGATTCATTTCAGACACTACAGTTTGATGCCTTGTATGAAACTATTTTGAAATATTTTACACCTACATTCCTTGTTTGTTTCGACTTTTTTTCTATGTAATTTTAGATCAAATGTTGTCTATGACTCCTTGGGTGTAGGTTTTTGAATAACAACTTGCTATCCGGAGATATACCTGCTTGGGTATTTTCAAGCAAAGAAAAGATGTTAGTGATTCTACTTAATTATTATAAATTTGTAAATGTTATCTATGTTTTGGTCTTTGTGAATCATGAAAGCATTGTAGACCTATGATTTATATCACTTCCATGTTTTTTTATTGTAGCGACTTGTCGTACAACAACTTTACACGGTCTCAACAACAGAACTGTCAGACATCTAGTTTGTAAGTTTTTTATCCTATTATTTACTTGATATTCAAACATCACTTCTAATTTTTGCTTACCGTTGGGTCCATTTACCACAGGAATTTAGTTTCAGCCCTTTCGCCTTCAACCACAAGCAACGAGTATGTCTCATCGCCAACAAATACACACAATGTTGTCTTGTATATAATGAGTGGCCTAACTTGATTTTATTTTATAGAAATGCTTGGTGTTTGAATGACCAACATACTTGTAGCAGTAGCCCTAACCGTAAGAGCTACAAAATAAGCATTTCAGCCATTTCCATCCCGTTTTTTTGTTTCTTTCTATGTAGGTGGAAATATGGGTAGGTTAGGGAACCGAGTGGTCGAAATGGGTACTTATAGTATTGCACAAAGCAGGTTGGGTTAAATTGGGGCGCATGTCCATTTTTAAACTTTTATTTGTAAATAGTTAATGTGTTATATAGATATGCATACTGTATTATTACAATAGCTCTCTAAACCTTTTAAATAAAGCAATTTTTAGGAGGTTCTAAGCATTAATACACTCGTGATAACTTTTGACCCATTTCATTTCTAGTGAAATTTCTTGGTTTGATAAATTACAATAGAAAAAATGGGTCTCAATTATCAAGTTTCACCTACATTGTGTTATATCAATCACTAACATATTAACAAATGCAATACATTGCAGGTCATTCTTTATTTATTAATTGTGGTGGAGACATAACCGACTTTGATGGGAACGTATATGAAGAAGATTTAACGGATGAACAATCTTACTTTTACTATGTTCCTGAGAGATGGGCTTACAGCACAAATGGTAATTTCATGGGCAAAGACAGTGCTCCATTTGTTGCCAGCTCAACAAATGTAACAGGTGGAGATATATATCGCACGGCTCGTTTTTCTCCCAATTCACTAAGGTACTATGGACTGTGTTTGCGGCAAGGGAGTTATAAAGTGAGGCTTCACTTTGCTGAAATAAGTTTTACTCATGACATGACTTTTAATAGTCTTGGAAGACGCTATTTTGATATATCCATCCAAGTAAGTAACATGTCACATGTCAACTTTGTTCGGTAAACTGTATATTTAGAATTGCAATTAATATGATAAAATAATTACATTATTTCAATATAATTTATTACTATTGGGTGATTTGCATTTTGTTGATCCATTTTCTTTTTAGCTAACCCGAGTTAACCAATTCTTAACAAAATTGTTTGAAATTGCTACCTTCAATTGAAGAGTTAGTTACAAGTTTAATTTGACATTTCAAATAGGGAGTTTTGCAAAAGGAAAACTTCAACATTGTTGAAGAAGCAAATGGTGTTGGCAGGGGTATTTACATAGATTTTGATAATGTGAATGTTAATGGAACTACCCTGGAGATCCACTTGTACTGGGCAGGGAAGGGGACTACGGCGATTCCAGATAGAGGTGTATATGGGCCTCTTTTATCCGCTATTGCAATAACACCAAGTTAGTACAATCTTATAACTTGCTGATGTAGCAATGGTTTCTTTGTTTCATGCCTTGCATTGTCCACATGTATTTTGATGCTAATAAAGTTATTATTAGAGGGTGTTTGGGATTGAGTTGTGAAATAACGTGTTGAATTATTGTCTTTTTGAAAAAAGTCAATAACTTTCTTACTCTTCTTATGCAGACTTTGACGTCAGTATAGGATCAGAACTCTCTAGTGGAGCTATAGTTGGAATTGTGATTGGTTTTTGCACATTTGTTGTCCTGATTTTAGTCATACTTTGGAAGAAAGGTTATTTAGGTGGAGATAATAAAGACAAAGGTATGAGCAATATATGAAGCTTGTGAGTGTAACTATGCTTTTTGTTAGAGATGACAACAAAGGTGGGTAAGGTAACATATAAAAGGGGTCGGGTTGAACGGGACAGGTCAGGATGGGTTGGCATGTAAACACTCTTTTGTCCATTTCTTATATAAATAGCTAATGTGCTAATTATTAAAAAAAAACTAATATATTTATAGTAATAATCGAAGCCATTGAATAGAAACAAATTAGGAGAAAGCATGGAATAAAAATAGACTTTTGGATGTGTGTATCCTATCTATCCCTACCTATTTTAATTATATTTTTTCAAATATAACCCCAAATATGTCCATTCATAAGTAATCTAGTCGAAGTTCTCACCTCAAGCTCTAGTATTGTGATCGAAATTGCCCCTAACCCCTTTAGCTATAACCAATATCTTTTTTAACAGAGCTCCGTGCACTTGAATTGCAAACGAGTCATTTTAGTCTACGCCAAATCAAAAGTGCAACTCGTAACTTTAATCCGGCTAATAAGATTGGCGAAGGAGGCTTTGGACCGGTTTACAAGGTGAAAAACATAACTCAAAATTGTTCTTATTAACTTGCATTTTTAAGGTGATTATATCAAAGTTTTTTTCTTTTTATTTCCAGGGTGTACTGACAGATGGTTCTGAGATTGCTGTTAAGCAGTTATCCGCTATATCAAAACAGGGGAACCGTGAATTTGTCACCGAAATAGGCATGATATCCGCTTTGCAACATCCAAATCTTGTAAAACTTTTTGGATGTTGCATTGAAGGAAAAGAATTATTATTGGTATACGAATACCTAGAAAATAACAGTCTTGCTCGCGCCCTTTTCGGTAAATTCTACACTACCCTGATATTCCTCTATTTTATACATATTCAATGTGAAAATAAATTAAGGGATTGAAATAGTAGCTAGTATTAAATATTGATCCAATAAAGTGACTTATGATTTTTTTTTTTTTTAATTACAAAAACCACTAAAGCTTTGATATGTTGTTTTATATAGGTCCTGAAGACCACAAACTTAATTTGGGTTGGGCTACTAGAAAGAAGATTTGTATTAGAATAGCACGGGGCCTTGCTTATCTTCATGAGGAATCAAGATTAAAAATAGTTCATAGAGACATAAAAGCTACTAATGTGCTTCTTGACAAGGATCTTAATGCTAAAATATCAGATTTTGGTTTAGCAAAATTGGATGAAGAAGAGAATACTCATATCAGCACACGAATTGCCGGAACAATGTGAGCTTTTAAATTATTCTTCTTTGGGCTTTTTCTCATTTTATGTGACTTTGTAGAATTGTCTTGATGTGGAGATGTCTATTGGTCTATATTTGTAGAGGGTATATGGCTCCAGAATATGCAATGAGAGGATACTTGACAGATAAAGCAGATATATACAGCTTTGGAGTTGTTGCATTAGAGATTGTTAGCGGGAAAAGCAATACAAACTACAGGCCAAAAGAGGATTTTGTCTACCTTCTTGACTGGGTAAATTCACTCTTTCAAGTTGTTGCTTATTTAAAAAAAAAATAATAATAAATAAAAGAGTGAATTACAAGTTTTGCCCTTTACGTTTATACCAAATTTCAACGTATATCCTTTGTTTTTAAAATTGACAAGTTTTGTACTTTATGTTTCAAAATCTTGCACAGTATTTCATTTGACCCTAACCAAGTTAATTTTGGTCGTTAAGTGAAGGGTAAAATGGTCTTTTTACCTATTTATTTAAAAAACTATTTTAATAAATCAAAAATAATTTATATATAACATTCTTTCCTTATATATATATATATATATATATATATATATATATATATAGGGTAGGGTTCAAATAGGAACCATACCTTAAGTAGGAACTATAGGAATCAATCTTAGCCATTGATCTCTAATGGCGTGATTGTAAATAATTAAAAGTTTAATAAATTGTTTTAATTAATCAAGGGTGATATGGTAATTTGCAAACCCAATAAATCCTTAAAATTCACAGGTTCCTAAATTGCTTCCGCATATTTGTTAGTTATAAATTAATTAGTATTTAAAAGGTTTTGATTAAAAAATATGGGTCGTCTAGATGTGTTAATGCGTAATGGTTGTATACACAGGTGCACACTTGGTGTTTTCCATAGTATACAAAATTATATTTGGTATAATATGTAAGTTGAAGTGTACATTGGTGTATATCAGTTTTTTTGTTCATTCATCATCATCATCAACACATATATACAATGGTGTACATCAGTTATACATTGATGTATATCCGTTTTTTTCTTTCATTCAACATCATCAACACAAATATACATTGGTGTATATTCGTTTTTTCATTTATCATCATCACCAACACAAAAATACATTGGTGTATATCAGTTTTTTTATCATCATCATCGTTGACACAGATATACATTGATGTATATCAGTTTTTTTCTTTCATTCAACATCATCAACACAGATATACATTGGTGTATATTCGTTTTTTCATTCATCATCATCACCAACACAAAATATACATTGGTGTGTATCAGTTTTTTTTTGTTGATTACACCATCATCATCAACACATACCAATAACATCATAATTGTATGTATATGTAAAACATCAATGTAAATTCTTAAAACTAAAATCCTAATGGATATAAATCCTTAAAATTGAAGAACTAACAAATATAAATACTTGCAAATGCTCAGAACTGTTGAGGATGTTATAGCAAAGATTAAAAAAAAAAAGTAAAAACTTCGTTCAAGATTTCATTCGAAATAATTGAAAAAAAAAGTACACGTAATATAGATTGATACAAAGACTTTGGAATTGACTAGTGATCCAATGAAATTGAAATTGTTAGCAATTAATAAAATATATCCATCATAAACCTTCAACAATTTTAGATGAACCAAGTAACCTTCAAACTTAATACGTCTTTTGACCTAATCTCAATTTCAATCGAACGTGATTTTTTGATTTGGGATTATAGATGATAATATGTTGAGAGATTTGAGGAAACTAAATAAAAACACAGGCATGTTAATCGCAGAAAGTTTTGATTAACTTCCATATATAAAACTTTTATTTAAATTAAAATATAATATTTAATTGTCTAATTACATAACTACCCCCTAGATCAAGATCAAAGATGAATGGCTCAGATTGGTTCCTAAGTTCCTAACTAGGCTCTTGGTTCCTATTTGATCTTTTTCCTATATATATATATATATATATATATATATATATATATATATATATATATATAGGGTAATGTTCAAATAGGAACCATAGCTTAAGTAGAAACCATAGGAACCACTTTATGGCCATTGATCTCTAATGGCATGATTGTAAATAAGTAAAATATTAATTAATTTTTTATTTTAATCAAAGGGTATTATTGACTTTTGTTTAATATGCTTATTTGTAGGTAATTAAGTCTAAATTTGTAACTGAATAATTATTAACCCTCATTTATTATACTCAATCTCAATAAAATCTTCCTATCAGTTTTTTTTATTTCATTCATCATCATCGACATATATATACATTGGTGTACATTAGTTTCTTTTTTGTTTTTTCATTCATCGTGAACGCATATATACATTGGTATATATCAGTATTTTTTCTCATTTACCATCATTATCGACACAGATATACGTTGGTGTATACCAATTTCTTTTTTGTTTTTTCATTCATCGTCATCACCTTTAAGGTTCGGTCTCTTATCCTCTTTATGTAATATACACCAATGTATACTGTACACTGGTGTATAGGCATTTGGCGTGTTCATCCTCACAGCGGTTATGTCTCTTATCATCTATATGTAATATACACCAACGTATAATATACACTAGTGTATATGCATTTGAAATAAAAGTTTCTCCTTCATTTTGACGTGATAATCCTAATTAGGGTTTGGTCGCTTAACCCTAAATGTAATATACACCAACGTATATTATCAAAAAATACATAACCTCAATGTACTGCACATTCGATTCAAAGAAATTATGCAATTGATCTAATCTAACATAACAAAATCATTACAAATACAATTCCAATCGATTATGCATTTCGATCTAACAAAAACAAAAATAAATACCTAATACATCCGAGCAATTGAAGATTAAAAATAATAACGATTGATTAGTTTGAAAAAAAATAACAAAACCAGAAAATACATACATGTATATGAGTTGTTGATTAGGGTTGTTCTTCAAGATATTGATCGTAATAGTGGTTGACAGTTTTAATTAAACTAATCAATTCTTATTTAGTAACTGCTTTGATTATAAATTCTAATTATAATAAAAAGCTAATTAATTAAATGTATATTTACACTAATACTCTCTAGATCAAAATAAAAAATGGATGGCTCAGATTGGTTCCTAAATTCCTAACTAGGGTATTGGTTCCTATTTGATCTTATTTATATATATATATATATATATATATATATATATATATATATATATATATATATATATACACACACACCTATAACCCCATCATAAAACAATCTCCAAGCCACCACCTTCCACCACTATTATACAAATAAAAAAACCCCTTTCTTGATAGTATAAAAAAACCCTTCCATTGTTACCCTCACTTAGAGGGTGTTTGGGATTGAGTTTCAAAACAACTTATTGGCTTTTCCAAAAAGCCAATAAGACCCCCCGTAGTGGGGCGTTATTTGCGTATTTTTTGAAATATAGCGCCCCCAACACCGTAACATAGGGGCGCTATATTACTAATTTGGGTGGGGGCTTTATAAATATAACGCCTGTAAACCAATTGAATCAACCAATTATATCGTGGCACTTGGATTGCAACGGTCATATGACCGTTTTTTTTTTTTTAAACGGCTAATTTTTTTTTTGTTTATTATAAATACACAACACATATATATATTACACACATAAAAATACCTTTCTAAAAAAATTCAAACACATTACCAATAATCGAAAAAAATGGGTTCCCCCGCGTCATCATCCATTGCGAGAGAATATTACAGAGAGTTTCTAGCCGACGAGGGTTATTCGACAGACGAAGAGATGGAGCAAGATGCGATTACGAGTGCGCTAGCGCTTTCGGCGCGGTATCCTGAAGAAACTAGTACGCCTACACGTCCAAAACAAATTTGAGTTAAAAGATTAAAAAAATAATAAAGCCCCACCACTACACCTACACGTCCAAAACAAATTTTTTTTTAATATTATTTGTATTTTATTTATATTTATTTGTATTTTATTTTAATTATTTTGAGTTAAAAGATTAAAAAAAATAATAAAAAAATCAACCAATCAGAAACAGGGGCTTTATAAATAAAGCCCCACCACTACACCCCTTTTTCAGTTTCTCTCACCAGGCTGACTCAGCAGCCACGTGGACCAATCAGGAAGGGGGGCTTTATATATAAAGCCCCCCACTACGCATGGTCTAAGTCAATAAGCTGTTTGTGTAACCCAAAAGCACTTTCTGTTTTGACTTTTGGCTTTTGGCTTTTAAGGGTGGAAAAATTGTTTTTGAAAAGTTAGAAATCCTGGCTTTTGGCTTTTAGCTTTTAACTTTTGAAAAAAAATTACAAATTTACCACCCATACAACCAATATTCACAATAAGTTAAGCGAAACACTTAAAAAAACAACAATTTATTGACTTTTTGACGTTTCTCATCCCAAAAGCTAATCCAAACATTTTTTTTAAAACTCTTTTTCAAAAAGTCATAAGGTAATAAGCACTTTTGACCAAAAGCACTTTTGCATCTCCAAACTCAATCCCAAACACCCTCTTATATGTTAAACAACCGCACCTTCCACCTCTATCGTGTCCACCGTCGTCGCCCCTCCTGAACCGTCCCATCGTACGACCACCTTCGCCGTAACAACCTGCAACCAACCTAAATCCTTCCTCCATGGTCGTTGTCATTTCCTAGCCTTGTTTGTGTGTATGTTATTGTAACAGAGACAGAGATGGTCGGATTTGAGTTAGAGAGAAGAAATAATAATGGCTTGTGTTTCTTCATACACAATTTAATTAATTTGTTTTAGTTTTAAGATTTGATTCGTACAACAACAGAAAAGGGAAGAAAAGAGTTTCTGTGAAAGAAAAGCATATTTATTGTGACGGACTAGTCAAAAGTTGTTTGAAATTCAATTGAAATTTTATTTGAAGTTCCAGGATTTTTATTTGTCAAGTTTGTTGTTAGAGCTTTAAAATTAGGCCAGTCACTATTGGCTTATAAGGGTTCTATAGATATAAGTTGGAAATTAAGTGGACGGTGGTGGTTTTGAGATGGAGATGGAGGTGGAGGTGGAGGTGGAGGTGGGGGTGAGGGTGGGACCCGAGAGAGAGTATAGAGAGAGAGAGTGTGTGTGTTTAGAGAGAGAGAGTGTAACACCCCAACCGATGGCGGAAACATCGAGGTGCCACGTATGAATGATTGTTCAGTAGCTCATGGTAGTACACAAGTTTAAATAATCCTTTAATACATTACAATACTGAATTACATTAAAGTCTACATCAAGTAATCAACAAAGCTTCAAATATCTCCTCATGCTAGCTCTAGACTTCAAGCATCAGTATTTCCTGTTGAGTTTGGAAAAATGGGGGGGTCAACTAGAAGTTGGTGAGAATACATAATCCATGTTAAGCATATAGTTTAAGTATAAAAGTTTAGCAATTCGTATGTCTATCGTAAATTTAAGTCTACATGAATAGTATAATATGTTGACATAATCAAACCTCCGACTAGTTTAGGTCCATCCCGTCATCTACGGTTCACCTTAGTAATATGTTGAACGATAACAATCACCCACGTTACCTATGTAGGAGGTACACGTATCCGGGTGGGGTTGTCAATCCAATAGATCTATTATTGAGTATCGCCGGCTTGGCCATAGCTAATGATTATGTAAATGTTGAAACTCGTTGAAACTGTTGACTAATACATGAGGAAATAAAGTTTACTACTAGACATGTATGTTGAATTGCTTAAAATTGTTGCAAGTATAAAGAATCGCATAAACAGGATTACGTAAACTCACCTTGGTATAGTATTAGGTATTGAGGATTAGTATAAGTGTAGCCCAATAGATTGCCAAGTGTTACCCTATGTATAAGGCAACAAATAAGTCTAAGCCTAACTAGTTTATAAGTATATCCTAGGGTTTCGATTTGGGGATAACCAATTGTTGAATTTAAAATAAAATGTTAATTAAATAAAGGGAAATATGATAATTAAATAAAAGAAAGTCTTTTTATAAAATTTGAATTTAGAATGTTCACAATAATGTGTTTGAAGTATAAAAATAATTTTTATAAAATTATTTCCTTTAAAATAGATTTTTAAATCTATTTATTACAAATTGCCAAAATTTAACTTTAATATTCAAAAATACTAAAATTAAAGAATTATTATTTTAAAAATCATATTTCTGTTCTAAATATTTAAAAATAAATTGTATAAAATTTTGGTGCAAAAATATTAAAAATTGAATTTATTATGATTTAATTATGATTAAATCTAACAAAAATTGATTAAAAATATAAAATGAATGATTTTTCTGAATTAAAAATCATTTCAGTAAAGTCTACCATTGTACAAACATAGGATAATTTTTGTAGAAATTAATAAAATTGTTTTGATATTTTAATGAATTTTTATAAATATAATAGTATAAAATTGATTTAATTATTATAAATATTAAATCAATTAATTTTAGAAAACTAAAAATTGTAAATAAAACTTTTATCTCAGATTTGATAAATATAATTTTTTTAGAATTTATAAAAAGGTTTTAATATTTAAAAATGAATTTATAAGATTTAAATGTATAATATATATATATAATTGGTTTGTTAAAAAAAGAAATGAAATTAAGGGAAAAAAGGGTGTCCAAGCCAGGACTCGAACCCGGGTTGTCTTAGTTATAGGCACCAGTCACAACCACTTGGCCTAGGCCTGTGGTTGTGATTTATCTCAGTTATTTAAAAATAAATACAACAAGCAGAATCAGTTTCTTCCCCAAATCAATAACCCACGAACCCTAGCTCTGCAATCAAGCGATTCACACATCAATAACCTGATTAATCATAGGGTTTTTGATGTGTGAATGCCGATGAACAAACCCCACAACAATAATTATGCTTACAGTGTCGTTTCGATGCTCGATTGGCCGGTCAAGAATGAAAGTCAAACGTGTATTCGTGAGGCACAATCAGAGTGAATCGAAGAAGATTGAGGGTTGAGAAGAGATTATGAGCGAGTTGTAATGCTACGCAGAGGTTCAATTTATATAGAGGATCGTTGGATTGATTAATTGGCAAGGTTGACTAAGGTTTAAAGTCCATACGCGTAAAGGTTCAAAATTGGTAATAATTGAAGGCCAATTGATAGTGAAATTGGTTGTGATAGGCCGAAAATCAAGCTGTTAAATCAATCCATGATAAATTTCGCGTTAAACGTGCCAATTAATTGGTCAAAGATGGAAGGTTATGCTGCTGCTGCTGTTCGCTGTTTAGGAAGGGAAGGAGGAGGGAATGAGGGTATGTTTATATATTTTTAAAGTTGGTTTAAAATCAAATATGGGTGTGGTCCAGGTGGTGTAAACGCGTATGTGTGTGTGAGAGGTCTCCGGTTCGAAACCCGGCTGGACACTCTCTTTTTTTTTTTTTGTTAAAAGCAGTAAAGGGGGTGTTTGGGCCGGCCTGAAGGGCCTTGGGCCTTGGATCTTGGGCCTGTGGGCTCCAAATAAGGTAGAAGTGGGCTCCAAATAAGGTAGAAGGGATGGGTTGGTATTGTAGGTTGGGTTTAAGTAAGGGAGTCCATTTAATACTTGATAGAATATGAAGTAGTATTATTATTATTATTATTATTATTATTATTATTATTATTATTATTATTATTATTATTATTATTATTTTTTATTATATGTATATATATGTATATATATATAAGTTGTGTGGTCGGGAAATAAAACTTAGGCGTATTATAATTTGAAAATTCGGCGATGTTACAGAGAGGGTGTTGATTTTATTATTAATATAGTTTTTTAAATAAATAGGTGAAAAGACCTATTTACCCTTCACTTAGTAATCAAAATTAACTTGGTTAGGGATAAAGAACATACTTTGCTTGATTTTAAAACATAAAGTACATTAGTCGTCAATTTTAAAGATAAAGGGTATGCGTTGAAATTTCGTATAACGTTAAGGGAAAAACTTGTAATTCACTCTAAATAAAATCATAAATGCTTATTAGTGATTGAAACCAACAAACTTTCGACACTTCAAATTTTAACGCTTAAACATTTGGGCATTAGTTAGCATGGGCATTAGTTGGCATGGGTTGAAGTGGTTGAACCAGCAATGAAATGGTTCAGTGCTTGTACCAAATACCAAATTTAGATAAAAAAAAATCAAAAACATCTTATTTTGATCATAAATTTGGGATCTCTCACACATGTGAAAGCGTTTGCCAACTGAAGATTTTTTGTATGTTTGGCAAAAGCTTTTAAAAGTTTTTAAGAGCTTCAAGCTTCAACCTTTTAATAAAAAGCTCATACTCAATAAAAAGTCTTGTTTGATTAAAGGAACTGGAAGTTTTAGGTTAGAGAAAAAAACTCTAAAATGAAAATCTACTAATAATAGTTTTTAAGAAAAAACTCTACTAGCTACAAGCTTTTAATTAGTAAATGACACAAATACCCATTCTATTTTAAAAATAAAATAAAAATATTCTTTACAAGTTTTTAATTATGCTCACTTTGGTCATTTTATACATTTTATTAAAAGCTCCAGCTATTCTATCAAACACCAAAATATATTTAAAAAGCTTCCAGCTTGCAGCTATCAGATACCAACTTCCAGTTACCAGCCACCAGCTAGTTTTGCCAAACATGCCTTTGTGTTTTATATATTGGTTGCAAAGTTTCTTTACTAGAAGTCTCTTAATTATTTTGTGTTTTTTGCTTGTTAGAAACACTATTTATTTCCTTTCTTATTTATATTTAAAACAATAAAAGAAATTTATATATTCTTTTAATTTATACTACGATGTCTACCTAGTCCAACTGGTGAACCCGTAATGTGACCGTTTGATTACTGACTCAGTTTCAAATCATTGCCTTTTGAGAAGAAAAAAAAAAATATGAGCTAATCATTTCATTCTTTCCTTTGTGAAGGCATATGTGCTACAAGAGCAAGGGAATCTTTTAGAACTAGTAGACCCTAGTCTTGAAAAATACTCAAAAGAAGAGGCAATGAGAATGCTTAACTTGGCTCTTCTATGCACAAATCCATCTCCGACACTAAGGCCACCCATGTCTGCCGTGGTCAAAATGTTGGAAGGCAAAATGCCGCTTCAGCCCCCAATGGTAGTCAAACGAGGTCCAAGGGACCCGGACATGAGGTTCAAAGCATTCAACTTGATATCACATGATAGTCAAACACAAGTCTCCACCATCTCAACCGGTAGTCTAGAGACCACAAGCTTCTCCAACAATGGTCCATGGGTGGATTCCTCAATCTACGACGATGAGAGCAAGGAGAGTTCTTCAGAAAAGAAACTTCTTCCTGATTTTTAGGATGTTGATATGTCAATCAACGGTAAGGTGAGTGATAATTTTATTCTTTTAGTATAAATGTTTATGATATAACTTATAACTACAGACGAACTGTGTGTGTAATTTTGTAAAATTTTGATATTATGTTATATGTATAATTACATAAATTGTATTACATGTTTTACTTGGCTGCATAAAAATATTATATTTGATTTACACACGGTAATTGTGGACATTTGTCAAGATATGAATTGACCTGAGTACGAAAAACTAATATTATTCTATAATGTATACAACACTGCCGCCAGTCGCCACCACCTCCATAGCGGCCCTCCATTGTCACTAGCCGTCGTAACAGCAAATATAGCAAGTGACCAATTTTGATAGATTTGTTTTCTTTCAGTAAGGCTTTTATCAGACCCATTTTAGACCTAACCAAATTGATACTCTTTTAGAACGGCCTGTTACCCAAACTCATTTTAATCCAAACCCGTTTTCAAGCTTGATTATAAATTATACATGCATGGATTATAATAGTGTGATTTGGGCAAACATACTTCAACAAAAGAAACTTAAAGAAGGGAACAATTTCACAAACTTTCATTGATCCATCCTCCAACCATCATGATGCCTCTAGATTGCATTTTACCTGTAACAAACATAATTTAGATGCATACATGTTTAATATGACAATTTTATATTACTTAAGAAAATTGGTTACAACAACATACCTAGTTTTTGAATTTCCAAGAGTAAGCTCAAGATCATCAGATCCACAAACCTCGTGAATCCTTTCTCCTTCCCAAGGCTTCACTTTACCGAATGCAAAGTCATCGCTAACCACTTCAGCCATTGGAATATCCGCATTGTTATCAAAGCCCGCAGGAATTGCAGGAGAGCACGTCCCACTTTGACCAGGTGTCCACATTCGCGAGCCACCATGAGACAAGCCCGTATCCTTGAATCCAAATGGGTTAGCTGCCACAAGGCTGAAAGTTGGAGATGTGGGACGAATGCCAGTGAACCATTCGGAAGCTGGTGCTCCCCAAAGAGTATTGGTTTTGATTCGGGTAGGTGATCGAGCCGTTGGGGAGCTCATGGGTGGGGTCACGGGTGCGCTAATGGACCCGGTGTGGATGTAAAGATGGGGAAGTTTGGCTGAGTGTGATGATGAGGATGAAGAGGAAAGGTTCTTAAGCCATGGGATGAGTGAGTCTGGGTGAGTGTTGGGTAAATAAGTGGACGATGATGGGCTTGCAATTGAAGAGGATGGTGGGCTTGGGTGATAGGAAGCATATGGGCTGGGCTGGTAAGATGAACATGGGCTTACTGATGCAGACCCACCAATGTCCATTCGCTCTATAGGCTTGCATCCCTAGAGATGTGGAAATAAGATTAGGAGGTTGATTATGTTTTTATTTATTAATGAGTAGATAAAATAATATTAAAAAGTAGGTAAAGAAAAGTTTACATCATGAAAGGCAGAAAATGTTTTCTTGATGACTACAACATCTTATATCATATAACTCAAATTTTTATATTTACAATGATACATTTTTTTACGCCCCACCTACGGTGTGCACACATAATGTATATATGTGTGGTCATTGGGGGGCAAAAGTAAAGTTGCACTACTTTTGACGTTATTTTACTAATTTCGTGAAAATAACGTTAAAAACGACGGACGGTTAATCATGCATCATGTGGTGGCGTGGATAGCCAAAAGACAAAGGGGTACATGCATCGATAGGGTTTGTACCGATTGCTAAGTGTTCTGTGCTTTATGCCCAAGGCTTGATACCAAACCACATCGAGCCGGGGGTCTCACTGGAAGCAGCCTCTCTATTCTTAGGGGTAGAGGTAAGGATGTCTACATACCCTTCTCAGACCCTACCTTAGCTTTACTATATGTGAGATTAACTGAGTATGATGATGATGAATGATACATTTTTTTTAATAATATG
This sequence comes from Ambrosia trifida, assembly GCA_028751855.1. Lineage (NCBI taxonomy): Eukaryota > Viridiplantae > Streptophyta > Magnoliopsida > Asterales > Asteraceae > Ambrosia > Ambrosia trifida. The sequence goes on along the minus strand of CM054123.1, from coordinate 126,917,046 downwards.
AGTAGCTTACATAAATATGTGTTACCAAGTGAATAGAGATTTCTTATATTCGTAACGATTATAATTGTGTGTGGGTTAGTTTGATATTGTGGTTTATGTTAATATCTTTGACACGAATAGAAGTATGGGTCGGGTTCGGATTAACCTGTTCAACCGGTCTATTTGAAATTCTTTAACCCGTCAATGAAGATATGTGTTACCATGTAGTTTCTAGATTCACTTTTACATCAAGAAGGTAATCTAGAGTCTATTATTCTCCAAGATGAACTTGGGTGTATCCGTGAAAGTGGAAACATGAAAATAGCCATTCATTGGTTTTGGACTTTATAAAGTGAGTACAAACACTACCATTATTGGATGACATCCTAAATTGTGAAAACTTTTCCTATCAATTCAATAATGTTATAATATCACTTTAAAACCAAAAAACTTCACATCATATATAACACTTCTACGTAGAGATGAAGATATTGCACTGAATACCGATCTTGTACAGAACCGATGGTGTTCGGTATCGGTATCGATACTCATATTTAGAGGTTTTCGGTTTCGGTATCAGTACGGGATCAGTATGGTATCGGTATTGAGTTTTGAGAGTTTTCAAGATCGGTATTTTCAGAATTGGTATCGGTTGGTACTGATACCGTCCCGAGCTCATCCCTACTTCTACGTTACAAAATATTACATTTTGTTATTTTATAACTCGTTTGGCATATAACTTAACATTTCAAATAGGGCTAGAACAAAAGTTAGAGTTGTGTCACACTTGTACAGTAGACTTGTACTATAAAACATAATCATATACACTATCTGTATAAATTTTGATAAAAAAAAATGTACCATAATAATAAGGCGGGACGGGACACCACCAATTTGATAATAATAGTAGTAGTTATTACAAAATAACTAAATCTTATATAATGACAATTAATATAAATATAAATTAATTAATAATTAATAAGCAAGTCAAGCCCGAGCCAAGCTCAACCTTAAAAAAACACATACAAGCCAAGCTCAAGCTTTCGTAAATGAGCGAGCTCAGACTCGACTCGAATCATTGTACCGCTAGTTTAAAATGGAAAACTAAACCTCTGAAAGGGTAGTATCGTCTTTCTAGGTTATCTGACTACAAGGAATCTTTTTTAACGAAAGAAAACAAATAAATAAGGCACCTGACCCGAATTCTTAAGCAAATCCCCACCGGATCTAATGTACGCCGGAGATTGATAATAATAATTTTATATAATGATTAATTAATATTATTTTATTATGATCTAAGCCTAACCGTCTCTGGACCAACAACAAGCTTCTGCTAAAATGCGCAGGAAATACAGAGCCTGCACACGTCAACATATTGTTACCATTTGATCGGCAGATCGAGACCGCACGGTGCGCATTGCCCAACGACTTCGTCAAAACTGTACTTCCTGACACTTTAACAGACGAACCAACGAAGTCCTGCTAAAACGCGCCACTGTGACGTCTGTAATGTCCTTCGGGATCATGGGCTAAACTTCACTAGGGTGGTAGGCGCTACCTATACTCCACTACACTACCCTGATTTTCCATCAATATTGCACTTTGAGATCACCTACTAATGCACAAAGATGGAGGCAACACTACTTTGAACTACCCAATCGCTAAAAAAAACAACCCCCCCCCCCACACACACACAAAACCCCACTCACCATCCGTTAACTAGAACCTGTAATTGCTTTACTAGACCGCTACCCGTGCCTCCGACGGCGGCATTACCGTGGGGGTAGTGGCCTACTCATGAAGAATCCATGAAGTGCCCCGCTTGGCCTTAGGGCGAGGAGGGGTCTTGGCCCCGTCTAATTTTATCATTTGAACCAGTGTTTTAAGATTCGATTTAAACAAGCTGGTACAACTGGTTGAATCGTCTATATGGTTTATGTGTAAAAACTGTAACTTTAAATTCTAATATTTCTAGCTACCTAATTTAAATGTTTAAGTTTCGCTGCTAGCTAAGATTATGTGAATATGTTACATCTATTAGTGACGCAACTTCCTTGGGGCGGTAGGGAGCGGTTGCCCCCTAAAATTTTCTCTCAGAAGTTTCAATTATATAGTATCCGTATATAATTTTTAGTATATATGGTTTCAACCCCCCCGGAATTGGTGACTTCCGACCCCCTGTGACTTTCAACCCCCGAGATTTTCGCTCAAGCTTCGCCACTGCCATCTATTACCTCAAGAAAATCAGCTACTAGCTTAATGACCTTATTTTAACAAAATGATAATAATATTAAACCGACAACAAGCTACGCTAACTCTAATTAGATTAGGATTTAGGAGCACAAGTAACACTCATACCTTACGATAAGTAGTGCCATCCTGTTCGACGGTCCAACCGGCCTCATCAGCAAGTGCTTTAAGGACCTCATTATTATCACAATGCTTGGGCAGCTTGTAGTTACCGTACATCCTCAAGCCGGTGAATATCTTTGCGGCGATCGCTCTTCTCCTTCTCTCTCTCCTCTTATTGTTCTCCCGTTCCTTCCACGTAGGCATCCTTGTCCCTGACGTCATCTTCTAGCTCTAAAATTACACACAACAATATCCATTAGTATATGTAGAATTATTATTGTTAATAATAATAATATATATACATACCAAACAATGCAGGTGCGGAAATCACGTTTCACGGTTGGAAAAAGCTGATTAAATAAAGTATACATACAAAGCAAAAGCAAGTAGATTATGAAATGAGAAATTGGATAGCTTTTTATTTGTTTTTATTTTTTTGTTTTTGTTACTTTATCATCATAAATGCAGACTAATTTCAACAAAAAGTGAAATTGCAATTATTATTTTTAAAAGCCTTGGATCACTAGGTAAATGGATCACCCTTCCGTCCAAAGAACTGAACATGATTACCTGACTCACCCACCCAAGACGAGACTGAAACCCATGATCTTTTATTTAGAAAGCATGGGGCACCAGAAGGCTCGATGGTAAATGGCTAAATACAATGTTTTAATAACCGGTTTTTATATTTTACAAGGTTGAGCTAAGAACCAGTTTAACCGGACATACCGGGCTATTTAACCTGGTATATCGGACGGTTTAACCGGTTTTTAAAATATTGGTAAATGCAATTAATTATTATTAATGAGTTAAAGTGGAGGAGGAATTACTTGAGAGAAACGCCGGCTGAGAAGATTGATAGGAGTTTGAGAGAGAGAGAGTGGTATAGAGATTAGAAATAAAATGTGTGTGCGTGTGTACAGGAGAGGTTAATGTTGGACCGTGACATGTAAGCTGTGAAAGATTGCTGGGTTATTACGCTCCTGCCACTGGCTTGTTGTGAAAGAGTGTGGAATAGAATGACACTCACCTCTAGAGTAGAGCTGTTTGTGGGATAAAAGTGCTTTGGATTAGGGCTGCAAACGAACCGAACAAACACGAACAAGACCTTGTTCGTGTTCGTTTGTTAAGAAAATTATGTGTTCACGAACAGTTCATGAACACTTACCGAACGGGATTTTTTGTTCGTGTTCGTTTGTTAAAAGAACACTCATGTTCGTGTTCGTTTGTTAATTTTGTTCATGAACGCATACGAACACAAAAGAACATTAATGAACACAAACAAGTGTTCATGAACCCAAATGAACACAAAGAAGTGTTCATGAACGGAAACAAACACAAACGGACATATATTAACTTTTGAATAACATTGAATTCACATACATTAAGACAGCTAGTTCCACCCAAAATATAACCTAATTGTCCAAACATACTTAGTACTGGAGAAAGGCATTGGAGGTGGATGGCAGAGGGCATTGGAGGTGGAGGGCATCAACGCTTGAACATGGAAACGTATAATGAGTTTAGATACAAAAAGTACGTTTATTAATATCATATAGTCATATATTTAACTCATATATATTATTTATTGGGTAAAATAAACAAAAATAAAAAAGTATACAAATTAAAAACCTTAATAAACTATCAAACACAAACGAACATAAACGAACACGTTACCGAACGTTCACGAACATAAACGAACGAACGCGACCACTATTCATGTTCGTTCGTTTAACTAAACGAACAGAATTTTTTGTTCGTGTTCGTTCATTTATTTAACGAACGAACACAAACGAACTTCCCGCCGAACGGTTCATGAACTGTTCGCTGAAAGTTCAGTTCATTTGCAGCCCTGCTTTGGATGCCACTTCATATGACCCACCACATAAAGTTTATAAAAAAATATATTAACATATCTTTATACTGTATATCCATATCTTAATATATTAAATTTTAACAAATATATAACATGTATATATAAGTATATGTAACTTATGTTAATGCGTACATGTATTTGTATGTCATTTTAAGTGGTAGAGAGTGGAACTTTAATCACAACTCACAAGCTGTTAAAATCACTTATCACTTGTGGACCGACTAACTAGCCCACACCACTTAACACTACTCCTAATTCTATATTTTTTTGTAATAATAAAACAGACATGTAAATCTTAAAATCCAAAATGTTTCCAATCATAAACATTTACTTTATATTCTAATTTACAAGAGTGTAATTTAGACCATGCGTACTGGTCATTATAGAGGCGTGAATAAGCATGATAATGCCCCCAATACCACCCTTTTAGGCATTATATGGGCATGAAGAGGGAGAGACATTTCTAGTATAATGCTCAAATATAATACAATATATGAAAAGTAATAACTCAAAATAGCATTAAGTGGCTTTAACCATTACATATTTTTTTGAGGGGCTTTATGATAATGATATGGCAAAAAATGCCCCTTAAGAGGCATGAACCATTACTTATTACTTATGACCTTATATGTGATATGGAACTACATCGTGTACAAGGGTGTATAATTTACACCCAAATTAACCATTAGAGTGCCACAATGACCAGACTTAGGATTGGGGCTAGTAATTCATACATGAACACGATAACCTGACACGAACCTACATGATTTTAACAGGTTTTGTGTCTATAACAGTATGTTAAGACCTGTTTATTTTCATATCGTGTTCGTGTTTATCTGTTTCATTTTTGTGTCTTATCGTGTTCGTGTCTTAACATGTCTTATTGTGTCTTAACGTGTTTCTTATCATGTCTTGTCATGTTAACTTGTTTTACTATGTGTTCCTTATCATGTTAACCTGTTATACACAGGTTCGTGTTCGTGTTTGAAAAAAATGACACGATTAGATTTCGTGTCGTGTTTGTGTTTCCATGTTTCGTGTTTGTGTCTTAATATGTTCGTGTGTTAATAGGTTCGTGTAACCTATTATGCCAGCCCTACTTAGGATCATATATAAAAGTATACTTTTTCTAGAAATGATGAAAAGGATTCTGGTTCATTATCTTATGGCATGTTTGGTTCATTGGATTGAATGGAATTGAAATTAGAATTCCATTCATTGACATGTTAATTTGGTTAAGTAAAGGAATTGGAATTTGTATAACTTTCCAACCAAATCATGCATTCATGGGTATTTAGAATCCCTTAATATATCAAAGGAAAGCCCTAGGAAGTTGAAGACACTACAGAAGTAACCCTAACCCTTGTCAACCTCCATCTTCTCTCTGCATCTCGAGTTTTCTGGGCTCCTTCATCTCCTTTTCTACATCTCGAGTTAGGGTATCTTCCTTATTCAACACCTTCTCTCGAGTTAGGTTTCGCCTGATCTCGTCTTTGCATCTCGACCTAGGTATGCCTCCATATCTTTATCTTCTTCCTCGTTCGATACTATCTCCATATCCTTTTCTGCATCTCGAGTCAGGTTTGTAGATTCGCTATGTAGGGTTACAATTTGTGATGTATTAGCTTGAATTTTGCTAATAAACTGTGTAGAATAACTCTCGATGAATATTCGACTTTTTTTAATGCAAAATCATATAAATTGTATGTTATCTTATGATTAACAAATATTAAAACTTATTTTTTAGTTTATAATATTAATTTTTTTAATTTTGTTTTTTAGGGGGGGGGGGGGGGGGGGGGGGTAGAGGGATGTCGGTTGTTAAAAAACTGTTTTGTATTTTTTTTTTTTTTTAGTAAAGATAGTTATTTTAAACTTATGACTTGTGTTTATAATTAGGGTTGCTTTTGTCATTTTAGGTATTTTTAAATTTCAATTTCATTAATACATATATCAACTAAATAAAACTATGAATTTCAAAAGGAATCCATCACATTCTAATTCCATTAATACATATATCAACTAAATAAATCTATGAATTTGAAATTAGTCTGAGGAAAAAATAAATAAATACTAGTTAGGGGAAGAGCGTAAAAGGAAAAGACACATTTGCTTTGCTGACTTTCTCTCTCTACATGAAAGGTATATGCCAATTTCCTCCAGCATTTTAATATGTCTAACTTTTTTCATACAATGGTTTTTTTTAAATCACCGTATTAACGAGCATTTTTTAATCTTTAATATGAGTATGATATTTCTAAATAAAAATTAAATACATATATATATACATATTTATACATATACATGTTAACTAGGTTTTTTACTTCATTGTGTCTTCTGCTCGTCTATTGTATTATTAGTATGCACATGTATGTTATAAATATGTTCATTTTATTTTTTAGCATGCACTTGATTTAACTTTGTCCATTGTGTTTTTAGTATCTTTCCATTGTGTTTTAGTTTGTAATTCATTATATTTTAGTCTATCGTCAATTGTGTTTTCAGTCTGATGTTCATTGTGTTTTAAGTTTGTTTTCCATTGTGTTTTAGTCAATTATTTATTGTGTTTTATACCCTACTATTGTCCATTGCATTTTTAGTTTGATACTCATTGTGGTTTACGTTAGGTCCATTGTGTTTAACGCAGCTATTTATTCGAAAAAAATCAAAATTATAACAATATGGTACTCATATTAAAGATAAATAGACGCTCGAGTTTGTAGTATAATTTATTTCAAAAGATGAAGTATAAAAAGTTACAGACGTTTATAAAATGGTGGATAACATGTGCATATTTCTTGGCATATAAGAAGCACGTGCATGTTTTTTGGCATGTGATAACTCCAACCCATATAACCAAGCTTATCTAATTTTCAACCTATTCCGACTCATTCGACATGAGTTTTGCCTAATGTGAAAACTTGTTACTCCATGATTGGTCTACCTTATGTGTACAAATTTCACCGGCTTTCTCAAAAATACCACAAGTACATGTTTTATTGATGACATAAATATTAATAGTCCTTTATTTAGATGATTTGTTTGATTTTCCCCTAAAGAAGACCCTAAACATGAAAAAGGTGGCGCGTTTGTTTTAGAGACGACAGTGAGATGAGTTTGAAATGTTATTGTAATATGAATCTCATGGCTTATTATAATATGGAGTTCATACCCGGTCCCATAATCCCACACATGTCGAGGTCCGGTTATTCATTAGAGCATCCCATTTTTCAGTGAGTGTGTCCTCCAAATTATATGGGGTGGGTGTAAGTGATTGTGAGTGAAGAAAATGGGGAATTTACTGTTTATTGATATATTTAGGGTTATTTAGGAATCTTTTGGGGAAAACAGAAAACTTTATTTATTTTTTAATATTTGTTGAAAGTGGTTGTGAGTAGAGGAGAGAGAAACTATAATGACTTTTAATGTAATATATGGTTTTAATTAGTTGTGAGTAAATGGGAATGTAGAAGCTGATGTGAATGCTCTTACTCGCCAAAGATAGGGTAAATCTTTTAAGTTGTTACAAATTGTCCTTGGGATCCCATGTTTACTTCATACTATTTTTGTATAAATTTGTTTCTTAAGGAACTAAAAATATATTAAAAAAACTAAAAAAGTTGGTAGATTAATAGATCTTTTAGTTGTACAAGGAAAAAAATTTAAAAAATAATAATATGTTTACGAGGCATGTATGTTTCGAATAATCTAGCCAGGTATCATTTACCAAAGTAATACCTTATATGTTCCATCAGGGGCGAAACTTTATAGGGGCGGGAGGGGGCGGCCAACCCCTCAAAATTTTCACTCAGAAGTTCCGACTATATATGTAACACCCCAACCGATGGCGGAATCATCGAGGTGTCACGTAGTGACGATTGTTCAAAAGCACATGGTAATAAAATGTAAATATATTATTGAATAATTTAAATTGTCTTACATGGATGAAATGGGAAAAAAATACATAAGTCTGAACAAAACATGAAATTTGAAATAAATTATTAAAAGCAAGCACTAAAATCTAATGTTATGGAACTAAGATCAAACTGCACCTGAAACATGTACAAAATAAGTTTTGTCAACATATGAAATGTTGGTGAGCATTCCTAGTTTTAATATATATAGTAAGTTGGAAAATGTTATACAATTCAAGTGCAAGCTACAGTGCATTTATGTAAACTATGTATCATACAAATGAGCGAAATAAATCCTGTGACTGTATAATATACTAAATGAACGACGGTGTACTTATCCAATAAATGGATAATAACTTAACAATGACCATGAATTCTCTGATGGAAAAGGGGGAGAATCAACCTAGGCGGGTTGTCAATCCAATAGCGCTATCCAATGTTAAGGTCGGCTTGTACAATGTTAATGATTTCACTAAGTACAAATGTATTCTACATGTAATGTCTAAGCATAAAGCACGTTTGTAAGCAAATGCACATAGTACTAGAAATGTATTGTAAAAATGTGAACTTGTATTTGTAATTTGTATAAGTGTACATGTAACACCCTAAAAGTGAATAAAAGCAAAAAGGGGATAGGAAATACTCACTTTCGCCAAATGGCTAGATGGCTAAGCTAGTGAGAAATCCAAAGATTCAACAACGAAACTAGTCCAATTTAGAAGAAAAGAAACCGAATAGGAAAAATATCAAGCTTCCAATTCGCCAATTACAAGAGCTTATAATCAAAGCTTCAAATGTAGAAGTAATATACTCTAGAAGAAAGGTATGAGGGAGAGTTTAATCAAATTGAAACATCGATTTAGAGGTGCAAAGTGTAATGGGTCATAGGTGGGTTTTTATACTAGTTTTGGATTCAATTAGGCTTTAAATTTGGTCAACACAATAAAGTAAGGTTTTAAGATGAATTGACTATTTGACTAGGACTTTGACTGTTTGACTAAGACTTTGACAGTTTGACTAGGATATTGACTGGGACTTTGACTGAAACTTTGACTGGGACTTTGACTGAGACCGTCTTAGCGGACCACGAGGGCTAAAAAAAATAATTTTTCTAATTTAATCAATTTTAAATTATAGACTTGTTTCCTTCTGTTTCTAAGTTGTTTTAGGACCAAAAATTAAGGGCTTTGAGTATCAAGGTCTGAAACATACGTGCTCGGGTGTAGATGTGAGTATAAAACGTGCATACTTTTATTTATAAAAATTATAAGTTTTATTAAATTGTGAATTTTGGTCCTATTAAAATACGAGGGTTAAAAATAAAAATTTTGAAATAGTTAAGGAACCAATTATGCACATTTATGAAAAGTGAAGGGTGTAGGTTATCACAATATAGTATTTGTATAGAATTTTTTTGGTATATACGGTTTCGACCCCCGTAACCGGTGAGATCTAACGTCAAGAAAAGTTTTGTAGTTTGACTCAAGACTGTTAGTTGAAGAGGAGTTGGATCAAAGAGTAAAGTAAAAAATAAGAAAAAGTGGAAAATATTGTTCATCGGAGTTTTTAGGATGTATTTACGGCACTTACAAGAATTTACATGAATAGAAATGGAGTCATAGAGAGAGTGAAGGAGATAAGTAAATAGTAATAAGTGTTTAAAATGATGGGTCTTTTAGGTATTTACTATTAAAAAGGTACTACGTGAAATCCCGTGTGAAAACACGGGAATACCATACCATATTTTAAGGCCTGTTTACTAAAGACAAAATCAAGAAGCCAATCGTCTGTTGTAACGAAAATCTGTTTAGCAACATCTGTTGCAAATCATTTAATTGATGGTTATGCTTCACCTACGCGTAATCAATGATTATTAATGAAACAACTGATGATTATACGCTGATGAAGCAAGCAAAAAATGATGAAACAAACTTCTGAGTTCTGATGACATGGAAATTTTGTTAACACAATTATACTTATTCAAAATATAAAAATTATTAACAGACCAACTGTTATGGTCTGTTTATTAAACCTGAAATTAAAAAGTCACTAATCTGTTCCAAGACAAATTGTAGTTGGAAACGTGTGTTCAACTGTAGATGCTATGTTAAGGAGATCTATCTAGAACAACTGTTACTACAAACAGTTGTTGATTCAAACAGATATTCTTCAATAGTTTCTTCAAACATGTGTTGAGTTGTGAACAGACTTTTTAAAAACTACAATAGCAATTACCCTTATTATTGGAATTTCTTGATTTTAGTGAAAATATCCGAGTTACACAAACTTAAAAGATACAAAATACAGGTAAAAACCATAAAATAAAATTGTTTACAAACATACAAGAAGGAACTATTGTTAAAAAAACTCCAAAATACATACAAAAGATAAGTAATGTTAACTATTACATTTCTTCAATCAGAATACAAATTACAAACAAAATACACGCAAAACATGACCAAAAAACCAAAAAAAGACAAAACCGAAAAGAAAAAAAAACTACACGATAATGTCTCTAACCCCTCAAGAAACAGAGACATATTATTTCTCTATACACCCATCTCTAGTTAGACAGGCTCTAAACGTGGTTGTGATATAAATAATATTTTTCTTTGATTGTAGGAATCTTCCAAGAACACCAATTCCAACTTGATTACCAAGGCTTTACTGGTAATATATTTTTCTTTCATTGGCAGAATTCTTGAAAAGAGTTTTAGTACGTAATTTAAACAAAATAGCATAATACTGAAGTTATCGACGGATGTTTTATTTATCATATAAATGAAGAGGTATAAAGTCGGAAACTGAAATGACGATTTGCTCGCCTTTTTATAGAGGAAAAAATATCTTACGTATTATAATAAAATTTTTGACCCCTTATGTGAAGTGTAAAACAATTACAAACACAAATAATAAAATAATAAAAAAATGTTATAAATAATTTACTATTATTGTCACTACTATATTATAAATTGTTTTAATTATCAAGAAATATAAATCTAAATAAACTAATTTTGAATATACTACTGATTAACTTGTCAACAGATGTTCTCAAACAGTTGTCATCAATTACAATTACAATTTTACAATCAGATGTTAACATATGCAGTCGATATAAATTTGAATAAACTAAATTTCAATATCTCTTGACTTGTGAACAGTTGATCTCAAATGTTAATGGAACTAAACATGTAGAAACATTAAAGAATGATATAAGCAGATGTGTATACAAAATTTTTAACAAAGACAATAAACAATTAAACTTCAAAATTTAACTTGTTTTGTCTTGGTATGAAGAATTATTAGAAGTGTAACTTAACTTCAAACCACAATTGATATTTCTCCTTTATGTTATGAAATATGAAATAAAGTATTATTAAAAAAAAAGAAATTGAATATTGGTTGTGTTAACAATATAAATTTAAATAATATTAGTCTTTTCAAGTTCATAATTACAAAAGGGTCGAGACCCTTAAAAGTCTACGATCATAACTGTACAGATAAGGGTTGTAAATAGAAAGTTGCAAAATAGGGCAGTCATTAATAATAGATGTACTTTATTTTACTATTATTAAAAAACTTTAAAATGTTAGCACATATAACATACAAAAATCATGAAAACATCACAAAACAAAACTGTTTACAAAAAATACAAAATAGAGTGAAAAAATAACTATAACGATATGTTCTATAACTGTATTTTTGATCCCTTATATAAATTTAATTAAAGCAGTTATAAACACAAATAATAAAATAATATTAATAGTATTTAATACGCCAATGATCTCCAGCCCAGCTGGTTTGAGGTAGGGTGGGTTTTCCCTTAGGGGTTCCCATCCTGGGGGGAGGTCACAGGTTCGATCCATGCACACCACAAAAAAATTCCCCGTGACGGTTTGAGCTTAGGCAAGGAGGACACCGGTGCGTGGGTAGGGATTCGAACTTGGGACCACTAGGTTAGGGTTGTAGAAGGATTTCCATTGATCTAAACCTTTCAAAAAAAAAATAGTATTTAATACTATTGTAATGCAATAATAATTATATTTATAATAAAAATTTCATTAAAGCAATATAAAATTGAATAAACTAATTTTCAATATTGTAATGATTAACTTTGGTATTTGAGCCTCTCTTGATTTGAAAGAAACTAAGTTGAAATATATACAATATCTATTGACTTTTCAACAGAGTTTATAAAAACAACTGTCATCCATTATTATAATATATAGTTAACAAAAGATAGTTGTTAGTACAAACAGTGGTTGCTACAAACAGATGTTCTTTCAACAGATTCAAATAAACAGCTGTTGGATATAGAGAAGATAAACATGCTTTACAAGGATCTGTTTACCAAACAGCAAATCAAAAAGTCAATTATCTTTGCAAAAATACTTAGTTTACTAATCTAACTGAACAGAACAGTTGAGCAAATGAATTTCAAAATCTATTAAACAGAAGAAATATTGAAAACAAATAGATAATGATCATACAACAAATTTTGCAAAAGGAATTTAAATTCATTAAAGAACATAAAACAATAAAAATTACAAAATAAAAAAGATATGACAAACTTAGATATTTAAAGGTTTTGAAGGACTTCTTTGTAAACTACATTAGTGGTAATTGTAGAAACATTATTTTCCCTATCACAAATTAAAATCTGCAAACATTTTCTACTTTTGACCCTGGAAACGGCAACATAGAGCTGACCATGACTGAAAATAGGACGTGTAAGATACAAACCAACACGTTCAAGCGATTGTCCTTAACTTTTATTTATTGTCATTGCAAAGCACAAACAAATTGGAAACTGCATACGACAAATTTTGACAGGTATTCTCTTATCAGCAGGTATCATTTTCAATCTGGAAATCAAAGTAGCACAACCAATATTACTTCCTGTAATAATTTTCGCTTCAATAACAAATTTTCCTAGTTTCGTAATCTGTAAGCGTGTTCCATTACACAATCCATTCGCCTGGTCAATATTTTTAAGTAACATCACTACAGCTCCCACTAGATTACCTAACTTATGGTTAGGTAATCCAAATAAATGAAAACTGTTTAGCACACCAGGAGAAAATAATGCTGCATTAAAATCTGATTCTTGTTCACATTCACATAAACTATCTGAACTAAGATAAACCTTTTCTTCACCAGGTAGAGCTTTTAACAACTCTTCATTTATTAAATCAACAACATCATTTGTTGGAGCAAGAATGGCTCTTTGTTGGAAATAGTTTGAATCCCGTAATGACTTACTCATATCCGGATAAGTGAATGAAATCAAAGAAGAAATAAGATTTACTTGATTATGAATTAATAAATCATCAGGTATATTAATATTTGTCTCACCATCATTTTCATCACCAAGGAGACCATCCCAAGATGGACTTATTGTCTACAACAAACATCATAAAATTTTATCATAACAAAGATTTTTAAACAACTAAAATAATTTTATTATTTGATAATAAATAATTTACCAAATGTAGGAGTTCTGGTATGTGAAGAATTTCAAAGAATGAATAACTCATCCTTCTTTATGTGATAAAAAAAATTATTGTAATCAATGATTGTAACATGAGAAATCAAAAATTAAGAAGGAAACATCAAAGTCCTACTTCTATTAAAAAAAACTAATAATAACAGTTTCTGTATATCAATTTTTTTAAAACATGTACACATACACAAATACTACTTATTACAGTCATTCCCTAAGTAAAAATTCTTGATAACAAAGATTTAATTTATAATTCCATAACAGTAACATCAAAAATATAAAAATAAAGTTAAAAAATTACAACAGGGTTTCAAAATAAAACTTGCTTTGAAAAAATTGTTGGATATTTGAAGAAGAAAGAAGCGTGATTGTTGACGGTAATGTGAGGAATTGTATAGTCGAAAACAGAGAAAAAAGGTCCACAAAATTAAGAGACAACTTTACAAAAATAAAAATGAACAAAGAAATGATCACTATTCATCGATAACTGCAATTTAATATTATAATATTAGAAACAGTTTAAAGTATGTTCACACAACAACGGTTAAATAACAGATGTTATTTAAAATATTTGTGACACAGATGTTGCTCAACAGTTTTATTAAATTTATATAACTTCTTGTATATTTTATTAAATCTTTCAATTTATATAACTTGTTGTTTATTTTATTAAATAAAAATCGTCTACAAATCGATGTGCAAGATAATAAAAATCGTTTACAAATGAAATTATTAATGATGTTAAATGTATTAATTACCTGACCAATATTAGACACTATTTTACAATATTTTCAATTATTCAACTGTAAAAAGGTCTCTTAAAATCAAAATTCTGTTCAAACAACACATATTAAATAACAGATATTATTTAAAATATATGTCTAACAGATGTGGATCAAAATTTATGTCCTTTCAATTTATGTAACTTGTTATTCATTTTACAAAATAAAAAGTTAATAAGTTAAAGGTAAATTAAATAAGAAAAAATATAATCATAATATGTCAGAAAATTGAAAAGCATGTTTTAAAAAACGCCCCCAAATGATAAGCAATTTAATATTATAATATTAAAAATACTAACTAATTAATGATGATTTCTGACAATACTACTCAAGAATTGCAGTTTAGTCCCTATACTAAACAATACTGAATGCTATTCGACAGCCTTTTCAATTATTCAACTGTTGAAATGTCTCTTAAAGTCCAATGTCTATCCACAAAACATATGTTAAATAACAGATCTTATTTAAACTATTTGTCTAAGAGATATTGCTTAAAAATATTTATTTTTAATTTATGTAACTTTTTATATATATATATATAATGATAACATTTCATAAATTTTGAAAAGACATATATTTAAAAACCGCCATAAATCGTTTGAATTAATTTAAACATATCTTCTAAAAACTGACAACGATTTGATTACCATCCACATTGCCTTAACTTCCAACCCACACCCCCACTCCCCTACAAAAATCCTATAAAACGAGGAATACTATAACACGTCTAGGGCACAAAACTTTTCTTTTTCCTAATTGTTTTTCCCAACTGATTTGTTAATCCCAAAACGAAAGAGAAAAAAATGTCAGAAAATAAAGAATTATCGATATGGTGGTGTGAGAAGAAGAAATTCATCCTAATGTTTACTAACAGCAGCAAACATAGGGTTTACCATTCCCCGGAAGGTATAATTGCTAACTGTAATAAACAAATTCTAAAAAAAATGTTGAAAATTGGTACCCATTCAAGTTGGGAAATCGAGGAAGCACGAAGGCTAGAGAGAAAAATTAAAAAGATGTTCAGAAATTGCGAACTTCGTGATGTGATTTCTTGGGAGTTTCTGTCAGATGTGTTTAAACTGAAGATTACTTTTGATGATGGTCACACAGGGTACTTCAAGCCTCAAAACATCTGCTTCTCAGATGATGTAGATTTTCTGAAAAAATTATCCGAGAAACCACTGTTGAACCTAAATGCAGCAGACTTTGGTGTCAACCTGGAGAAGATGGTAAAGGCTTAAGTAGAACTGTGGGAAGGAAGGGACGCCGAAGAAATGAAGATGAAGAAGCAGAATCATCTAAAGATGATTATGAGACAGAGGTTGCAGATATGACGGTTGAATCGGAAGATGAAACAGACTTTGGGGTTTGATATTTTTGGTAGGGCATTCTAAGGGAATTGAAAGTTTAAACTTTTATTGGTTTTTGTGTTTTTTTAATCTTGACTTGAATTAACAATGGTTGTAATTTAATCGTCTATACTTTAATGGATTGATAGGTTTCCATTGTTTTTACAACTGCTAATAACTTCAACAGTCTGTATTTACAACAGACTGTTTTCAATATTGTCTATTACTATAAACTCAGCTAAATCTATATTCAACAACAGATGTTCCATAACAGATATTGCAACAGATGAAAATAAAAGCATGTTTGCAACAATAGTAGTTATTATATAGCGTCTGTTTGAGGTTTGTAACTGTTATAACAGATGTTATAATATATAAGTCATTACAACATACTCTTAAATTTTATAAATGTCTTACACTAAAGAATAATACACAAACCAAAAGATTTAACGAAAAACAACATTTCTTTGATACAAGCTTGTATATTATGAACCTGAAAATAAATATAAACAAAACATTAAGATGATACACAGAACATGAAAATTAATTAAATTAAATTTAAAAAAAAAGAATAATACACAAAACAAAATATTTTACCAAAAGATAAGAGTTTATATCAAGAAAGTTGAATGATATCAATCTGAAAATAATGATAAACAAAACATTAGGGATCAAACATAGAACACGTATAAGTTTCTACCTTAAATAAAAAATAATACACAAACCAAAAGATTTGAAGAAAAACGCAACACTTTTTTGATAGAAACTTGGATTTTATGAGTTATGAACCTGAAAATAAGTATAAACAAAACATTAGGATGATACACAGAAATCGTAAATTAATTAAATTAAATTTAAAAAAAGAATAATACACAACAGACAATATTTTACCTAAACTTTTTTTTGAGAGAAACTTGATAAAGACTTGAATCTTATGGAAAGGTCTACATTGTTTTTACACCTGTTAAACACTTCAACAGTCCGTATTTACAACAGACTGTTTTCAATATTGTCTGTTACTATAAACTCTGCTAAATCTATATTCTACAACAGATGTTCCTTAGCAGATATCACAACACCTGAAAATAAAACATTGTTTACAACAACAGTTATTATATAGCATCTGTTTTGTAACTTTATAACAAATGTTATAATATATAAGTCATTACAATAGACTCTTAAATTTTATAAATGTCTTACACTAAAGAATAATACACAAACCAAAAGATTTGACAAAAAAACAACACTTTGTTGATAGAAACTTGAATCATATCAACTTGAAAATAATGATAAACAAAACAGTATGGATCAAACACAGAACATGTATAAGTTTCTAACTTAAATAAATAATAATACACAAACCAAAACATTTTACAAAAAAACAACACTTTCTTGATAGAAAGTTGAATCATATCAACCTGAAAATAATGATAAACAAATCATTAGGGATAAAAACATTGAACATTTATAAGTTTCTAACTTAAATAAATAATAATACACAAACCAAAACATTTGAAGAAAAGCGCAACACTTTTTTATAGAAACTTGGATCTTATGAGCTATGAAGCTGAAAATAACTATAAACAAAACATTAGGATGATAAACAGAAAACATTTTCTTGATAGGAACATGAATCTTAACAACCTGGAAATAACCATAGACAAAACATGAGGATCAAACACATAAGATGTACTTTTCAAATTAATTAAATTAAATAGATAAAATACACAACCTAAAAGAGTTGATTAAAAACACAACAGTTTCATGACGAAATCTTGAATCATATCAACTTGAAAATAAGCATAAACAAAACACGAGAATCAAACGCATAACGCAAACCAATCAAATGAAATATACTCTACCTACTAATACATTAATAAAACTTCACTCTTTGCATGCATTCGATCGATTGCATATCTGAAATTCAAATATTTGAATATTTGACTTTCAAAAGTGTTTTAGATATTTCAGAACTGCTATAAACAATAAGCAATGACTGTATTTATTTATTTTTCAGAACTGCTATAAACAATAAGCAATGACTGTATTTGTTATAGAGGCAACCTTAACGTCGTCGTCCACCTTGATCACATCCACCTTATTCCTATTCAATAACGAGTCCAAAAACGAACGACCACCGCCCATCTCTTGCGATCTAGATGCACTAACATTACCTCCTGCCAGACCCTCATCTCCCCCTACATTAGGGTTTGCATGGGCATGGCTTTTAGTATTATTAGGCTTCCTATTCCTATCATCGCCTGGAATATCAATCACGTTTCCATCCACAAACCTTGCTCTAGCAACGAACAGTTTATACGAGCCAATCCAAATATCGGCCATCTCAGATTCCAATCTTTTAACATCAACCACATCCCTAAACGACACAAAAGCAAACCTTTTCCCCCATTTATCCAATTTACGTGCGATATAAGATCCCTCAAATAACAAATACAGTCATTGCTTATTGTTTATAGCAGTTCTGAAATATCTAAAACACTTTTGAAAGTCAAATATTCAAATATTTGAATGGAGAGGTGTTACTTTCAACGTGTGGATTGATGAGGATGTGAGGGAGTGGGTGCCAGATTGCGTTGAAAAGGAGTTGGAGGTGAGTGAACCTTCGGAAACGGGAACTAACTGTGAAGAAGATGGGATGCAGGATGAGGAAGTGAGAATTGAGGTGGATTTAGAGGATGGGGAGATTAAGGTGGAGGAGGGTATTGAAACAAGGATGGAAGAGGTTAACAGTGGGAACGCGGATGGGTCCGTATTGATATCAAATCAAGATAAGGTGCAATCGGGTAAGCGAAAGAAGTTCCGAAGGAAGACGTTATTTCAGAACCGGAGCGGGTCAACCGGTTCTCAAGGAAGACCTAAGAAAAGGTGTAGAGAGGAGAATGATATATTTGGGGTGGATAAGTTGATCGGGATCCTTTCACAAAATGATTACGCGACACAACAGACGCAAGAAACGGAGGAGGAGGCCTTTGTCACGCCAGTTCAAAACATTTGTAAACTCAACTTTGGAGTGGAGGAGCCATGTGTTGTAGAGGAGGTATTATCTCAACCGGTTGAGCAATTGCCGGATTGTTTGGATGAGGTTCACGAGGTTAGACGTGAGGAGGTGGATGAGACGACAGAAACTGTGGCATTGGGTGTGGCTTTGGGGGCTGAGAATTTGGCTAGTTTTGTTCCAAACGTTAGACAGGTGTTGTTATCCGAAGGTTATCAAGTGGGTGAATTATGAATTTCGTGTCTTGGAATATACGCGGGTTGGGGATAGCCAGTAAAGCTGATTGGATTCGTGGCATTCGGTTGAAAAATGAGGTGAATTTTTTAATGTTTCAGGAGACGCAATTTTCGTGTTTAGATTCGGTGGATTTAAGCAAGTTTTGGGGAAATAATGATTTCTTGTTTGATTCGGTCTCTTCGGACGGTAGATCGGGTGGGTTACTTTCGATGTGGGATCCTAGAGTTTTCAACAAGGAAGGGGTTATTGAGTCGAATAATTGGATGCTGGTCTCGGGTAGATTCAAAGGGTGTGGGGAGGTGGTGAACGTTCTTAACGTTTATGCGCCTGATGTGTTGCAAAACACATCTCTTTTCCAATGTATTTTGTATATTATTTGGTCATGTTTTTATTAGTTTCGTGTCGTTTTTATTATGTATTTATTATTTTAATTATTTTGTAGGTGTTCGTGGAAAATGAGCGTTAAACGAAGAATTTTAATCGAGACGCGAACACTTGAGAACAGGTGGTCATGGACGTTGGAGCCTAAACGAGTAACTTTAGTCGAGCCAAGAACACCCGAGTCGAAAACATAGAGTTATACTACATAATAATAATAATAATAATAATAATAATAATAATAATAATAATAATAATAATAATATTGAATGGACTTTACTTACGTGATCCAAGCCCATAAAACAATAAATGAAAAAAAAACCTAAAATAGAACAGGAGGCTAATTTCGAATGGATATATTATAAGGAGACAACAGCGGCACATATGGGATGATTCTTACGAAGACATAACATCAGCCGCCACTAAATTTTGAGGAGCTCGACCACATAGAAGCTTGAGAGGAAAAATAGAAGGGGGGATTATTATCGTAGAACATTATTCTTCGAAGATCATAACAGCCGTCAAGAGAGGCCAAGAACATTGACCACAGCAGCTTCATTATTTTAGAGGATTAATCGAAGGCCAGGAAGGCTTGGGTTCAAGAGTGAAGCTACGGGTTCGATCATTAAAAGTTTTAGTTTTATATTTATTTACTTTGTGTTTATAAATATTGAGACCATGATTAATTTTTATGTTGAACCTTTGTTTTTATTGTTTTCCATTACTATGAGTAGCTAAATCTTGAACCACTACCTAGGCCAGCAATGATGAATACATGTTAATTTTATAGCTCTCGGTTCTGGATTTATTTTTAAATGGTTAATGTTTTGGTAAAAATTTAGTTGGTGTTTATTATGATGTGTGTGCGTGCCTAAGTCTAATTTATTATTTTTGAGAGTTCCATAAACGTCTTAGTGAATGTCTTTCATGTTTGGATGTTTATTAGGGTTGCTTGCTTTGTGCTTGTAGCTTAGTTTATGGTTTTGTGCACGAAAGCCATAGGAACTTGATTAGAGAATTTAGAGGACTTAAGTATTCTTCCATTCTTGAGACCGGGAGGTGATGGAATGTTGGGTTGTCTAGAGCTTTAGGTGTTAGGTTTTGGGTGAGACCGGGAGGTGATCCTATCCTAGTTGTCTTTAGTTTCTTGCAATTCCAAGTCATAGTTAACCCAATTAGATTACTCCTCTACATCTTCGGGTGTATTGTGATTAGAGAGACCGGGAGGTGATCGAGTCATTTGAGTACCTTTACATTCTTAGTTAGGTGAGACCGGGAGGTGATCCGAGCTAGATAGCCAGTGTTTTATTCTTTAGGATTCTTTGGGGTGTGTTGGTGGGACCGGGAGGAGATCTAATACGTCTTAGAGTTTCTTATGTTATCTTTAGAATCTGGTATCCATTCAGTTTTCCATTACCGAGAGTTGTGAGTTTTCATGTAGGATTCTTGACCTAGGTAGTTGCCTTCCTATCCTGATATTTTCCTCAGTTATCCTTGCTGTCTATTTATCCTATTTAATTATTTCATTTATTTTAATTAATTATTTAAAAAACCAAAAAAGCAACTTTTAAACCATTTATTTTAAGTATTAGTCGAGTCTAGTTTTGTTTTCTATTAGTGTCCTGTGGGTTCGATACTCGGACTTACTTAGTCTGTACTGCATTGATAGGTACACTTGCCTGTCGTGTGGTCTAGTTTAGTTGAGTCTGTTTTATATTACTAGGTGTCTAGGTTAGGTTGTTTATATTTTATAGACCATACATAGCACATCAACTCAAACTTTAACGAGTAAAAGGGCGTTGTGGGCGGATATTGAGAGATTGGTGGGTGAGGGGGAGGGGTTGTGGGTGGTGGCTGGAGATTTTAATTCAGTTCGATGTGAAGGAGATAGAAGGAATTCGGTATTTTCTGTGGCGGAGGCAAATGAGTTCAATAGTTTTATTGATGAGACTAATCTGCATGAATACTCCCTTAAAGGGAGACGTTTTACTTTTGTTGCAGGTACAAAACAGAGCCGCATTGATCGGATTTTTGTCAATTGGAACTTATTCATGGCTTGGCCGAATGCGGAGTATATAGCTTTGGAACGCCATTTTTCAGATCATTGTCCCTTAATGTTAAAGACGGTGTCGAGGAACTTCGGATCGAAGCCGTTCAAGTTCTATAATTCTTGGCTCGGGCGAGAGGGTTTTGGGGACATGGTGAAGCAAGCGCTGGCCTCGAGAATTTTTGAAGGGGAACCGGATGTTAAGCTCATGCAAAAGCTCAAGTATCTCAAGGAAAGGATTAAGAAATGGTTGGATGAAACAAAGAAAAAAGAGTTGGCGGAACAGATTACTTTGGAAAAAGAATGTAAGGAGTTAGAAGAGACCTTGGATATTCGCGAGTTAACGGAGGCCGAGGTGTGGTCCTTAACAGAAATAAAAAAACGGCTAAAGGAACTTCATTTATTTCGCCAAAGAGACTTGAAGCAAAAAAGCGCGTTGTAGTTGGGCTTCTTATGGGGATGACAATACAAAATTTTTTCATGGTTGCATTAACAAGAGGAAGGCGGCTAATTATCTTCCGGGGTTGATGGTTAATGGGGTTTGGGAATACAAGCCGCACGTGATCAAAAGGGAAGTTCTTGGTTTTTTTAGAGACAAATTTAAAGAGGAAGTGAAGATCAGACCAAAGTTAAATTGCTACGGGTTAAAGACGGTTTCCACGATTGACGCGTCTATGCTCGTGGAAGTTTTTTCGGCTCAGGAAGTGAAAAGGGCGGTTTTTGATTGCGGTGCGGATAAAGCGCCAGGGCCCGACGGGTTTAATTTTCGATTTTTTCGGGCTTTTTGGGATGTATTTGAATCGGATTTCATGGAGATTATGTGCAGCTTTCATGAGACGGGTCGGTTTAACTCGGGGGTAGCATCTTCGTTTATTACGCTTATTCCGAAGGTGGGTGACCCGGCGAAGTTAAGTGATTTCAGGCCGATTAATCTTATTGGGTGTATAAGTAAGGTTGTCTCGAAGATCTTAGCTAATCGGTTGCGCTTAGTTATGGGTAACTTAGTTTCGGAACATCAGTCCGCGTTTTTGGCAGGGAGGTATATTTTAGACGGGCCTTTGATGACGAACGAGATCATTACGTGGGCTAAGAAGAGAGGTAAAAAATTGTTTTTATTCAAAATTGACTTCGACAAAGCTTACGATAATGTGAATTGGGAATTCCTGCTATCGATTATGAAACAAATGGAGTTCCCTTCCTTGTGGTGCGAGTGGATGCGCGGTATTCTGGAGTCTGCTAGATCGTCAGTTCTTGTGAATGGTTCTCCTACATTCGAGTTTGGGTGTCAAAAAAGGTGTTAGACAGGGTGATCCAATCTCTCCTTTTCTTTTTATTATTGTGATGGAGGCTTTCTCCGGCTTAATGAGAAAGGCTTGTGACATCGGTGCTTTTGACGGTTTAAGGCTTCCTAACGGTGGTCCGATTCTTTCTCATTTATTATACGCCGATGACGCGATGTTAATGGGGGAGTGGTCTTCTTTTAATTTCAAGAACATGAAGAGGATTCTTAGGATTTTTTATCTGTGTTCTGGATTGAAAATAAATCTTCATAAGTCCACTCTATTTGGTATAGGTGTTAGCTCTGTTGTAAAACAAGGTCTCGAAGGCCGAGTACTTCCTGAGTAATCGCTACAAGGTAGGTCGCCGAGGACCGAATACCCTACGCCTAGGCTGAGTACTCCCCGAGTACTCTCCGACTAGGCCGAGAACTCCCCGAGTACTCCTGACTCCGACTAGGGAGCGCCTAGCGACTTTTGCAACCATGGGTGTTAGTAATGATGAGCTTGCTAACGAGGCGGAGGTGTTGGGATGCAAAACCGGTAATATGCCGTTTGTGTACTTGGGTATTAAGGTTGGTGCTAACATGAATAGAGTCGCTAATTGGGAGCCGGTGATTACTACATTTAAGAAGAGACTTTCCAAGTGGAAAGCTAATACGCTATCGATGGCCGGCCGGTTAACGTTGATAAAATCAGTGTTGGACAGTTTACCCACTTATTATTTTTCTCTCTTTAAGGCGCCTAAGGAGGTCATTCAAACGCTAGAAGGGTTGATGAGGCGATTCTTATGGGGAGGTACCGAAGAGGTTGGGAAAATGAGTTGGGTGGCTTGGCATGATGTTACGAAAGATATTAAGCATGGCGGGTTGGGTATTGCTAGATTGGAGGTTAACAACAACGCGATGTTAGCTAAATGGATTTGGCGTTACTTAAATGAGAATTTAGCTATGTGGAGAAAGGTGATAGTTGCTCTTCATGGTTCGAGCCGTGGATGGGGCCTAGTTCCGGTCAATACGGGTTTTACGGGAGTTTGGAAGAATTTGGCTAAATTTTGGAATGCGCATAAAATTGAGGGGATGGGTATTAACAGTTTGATCACGGCCAAAGTGGGGGACGGGTGCATTGTCCGTTTTTGGCTTGATTCTTGGTTAGGATGCCAACCTTTATAGGATGTTTACCCAGAATTATTTACGTTGGAGCGGTCTAAAAGGGTCAAGGTAAAGGACCGGATTGAAGTTATAGGAGGGATTCGGAGAATTAAATGGGATTGGAGTCGCGCGCCGTCTTCCTCGTTGGAAACGGTTCAAAGACAGCAGCTCGAGGGTCAACTTTTACAGGTCAATGTCGGTGGTATTATAGACGAGTGGAGGTGGGAGGACGGGAAGGGAGAGGGGTTCTCGGTTCGTGCGGTTAAGAAATGGATGCTTGGTGCGAGTAATGCCGGGGATAGTTTTGGTTTTTCGTGGAGTAAGTGGGTTCCGAAGAAATGCAATATATTCATGTGGAGGGCTTATTTAGATAGGCTTCCTACTAAAGAGGCGCTTATTCGTAGAGGTATTCCTATGGAGAACCCGAGGTGCGTGTGGTGCGAGGGAGTTTACGAAACGCTCGAACACATTCTTACAGGTTGTTGGTTCGCGTCTGGGGTTTGGAACGTCATTACTAGTTGGTGTAATATACCGGGGTTCTATGTTTTTCATGTTAAGGACATAGTTGAGATGCATATATCGCATGGTTTGGTGGGGAACAAAAGATTGGTGGTTCATGGCCTATTGATCATTGCGTGTTGGAGGATTTGGAAAGCGAGAAATGAGAAGATTTTCGAGAACAAAGAAATAAAGATTGTTGAGGTTGCCACGGATATCAAAATCTTGGGGTTCTTATGGTACAAGAATAGATACAAAAATGCGGTAGTCGATTGGGATAGATGGAATAGATTTGATATTATGTAATATGTAATGTTGGCTTTCCTGTATTGTGGTTTTTGGCTGCTGTCCCTGTCTTGGGGATAGCTTGCCCGTTGGTGGTTTAATAAAAGTTAACTTTCAAAAAAAAAATATCATTTCAAACCATTCTAAACCACAACCCATTTTTTTCTTCCAACCATAAACCATTTCAAACCTCCATCTCATATCCACTTCATCACCTACTTTTCCTCTTTTAATCAGCCCAATACCCAATTTGAACAAAAAAGTGGTGGACTGCCCGATATACCGGACGAACCAACCCTCCACTTTCTCCTCCAATACATCAAACTCAAATGTTGGTCCATTTGATTTGGGCAGACAACCCATCAAGGGAGCATTGTGGATACTCTTAAATTTGGTTTAGAAAATGTCTTAGATTTATAACTTTATTACTTTCATGAGAAAGAAAATTATATATATACATTGACCCTCCGATGAAGAATGTCTGGTTCCGCCACTGACTTCCGACCCTTCTAGATTTTCGCTCAAGCTCCGTTACATATGACCCATCTCAAAATGTTACAGGTTTACCATAGTTTAGATTCATTTGCCCGTAAAGGTGATTTTGGGTGATAAGATAGTGTGTATTATACGGCAGTGGAGGACTGAGGAGGCTACTTGCGTGATGCTTGACTAAATGAACATCTCTGACATGAACATGATAGTTTCCATAGGGAGGAGGCTTAGCCCATAAAGCCACGGGCCCCAATTTAAGAAGTTATGCATTGCCTCCACGAAATATATTGCTATCATGAAAATGTTATATTACTTTTTTTTTTTTTTTGTATTAAATAAGTCTTGTTTTCAATAATCTTCAAAGTGTACTTAACAACTATTATTTATAGGTGGTTATGATGGAATTATTGATACTTAACCACGTCAATTTCGTTTCTAATGAATAATCATGATCCACCTTTAAGTGGTTGGTGTCGATATAGTTGTAATCTTTGCCAGTGTTGGTTCTCTCATTGGTCTTACTTTCATTATCATGACCATTAAATTGCTTACGTTGGTTCACATTATGAGTTATGACTCATTTCACCCTTATATCATGTCTCGGTAATTCGTTTACAACCTTAGTTCTTACCATTAGACATGAGTTTCATAACCACAATTGAGTATATATGTTGTTAGTTGTTAATTTATTTGTTATTTATTTATTATTATTTATTTTTTTTTAAATTCAATTTCATTTCAACAACCGGGGATCCTCAAAGCAAGGGCCTCCTAACCAAACTTAAAACATATACAAAGGCGATTTATTTGTTATTTACTATGTGCTTGGGTGAATTCAAATGATATTTATGATACCTTACTGTTTTAATTTGTTTAACCATAAATTGATAATTTGATGATGTGGTCATGTGGCTCCTTTAAATGTGTGATACGACGATTTGACTCTTTTTAATCAAAAGATATAAAAATAATTAAATAAGATATCATCAGCCGACCTTAGCTCAGTTGGTAGAGCGGAGGACTGTAGTGTTATCATAGCCATCCTTAGGTCGCTGGTTCGAATCCGGCAGGTCGGAAACTTAATTTTTCCTATCCATTTTTAAAAAGATCATAGTAAATTATTAAGCATAGTATATTAAATTTTGACTTTTCTTGTTATATTGCATTTATCAACTATTTACAGATATCATAAAACTAGAAAATCATATTTAATTTTGGTCTACTTACACGTTAGTATACAATAATGAGAACAGTGAAAAACAAATTTGTAATGCGTGGTGTTGCTACAACAAGGAAAATGACCGGGATTAGGTTGCGAGATGTTTAGGTTAAAGGGTTAATGGAATATTAGGTTTAAGTTATGGTTAAGGGGATCCTCTGGCTCCTGGAATGGACCTGCACAAGGAAGCAAACACCGTTAGCCTTAACGCAGGAGGGGGTCTCCTGCGTTTGGACTCCGGCGTGAGAATAAGTATGTATTCTTTTGGAGTTAATAATGTAGAGAGTATGAGAGTAAGAGGAGAAGTGAGAAGTGTGTGAAATGCAAACCCAAGGGTCTCCTTATATAGGCAACAGAAATCTGCCCAGGAGCTCCCTTAGGGTAGCATCCTTACTATACCTGGCCATGGTTGACTCTCTTTCAACTGCCTGCAGTGAGACTTTACCCTTTTGGTGCATATTCAGCTTTTTCTATTTTCTAGGTGGACATGGAGCTGTGTGATGTTTTGTTTTATGCCAATAGTCAAAAGCTGAAGCACCTTTTTACATTTCCAACATTTTCTACTGTTCACTTTCTGCTGCACAGCTGCCATAGGGCAGCCGTGCTGCCTTATGTTAGCGTTTCAGCTCCAGGAAGTTCTACAAACCTTAATACCTTTTTTACTTTGCTTTATTTTCTTGACAAGGGTTTTAGACGTGGTCGTTTTAGGACCCACGTCATCAGCCCCCCAGTCATAAGCATTTGTAAAGAAGTTATAAGTGCTTGTGACTTGTAAAATGTGTCGTTCCTCGGTAGCAGCGTTGGTGTAACGGACCTGCGTGCCGAGGAGTTTAACGGACCCCAAGCTCCCTTATGGGAGCTGTAAAAATTGTGTCATGTCCTTGCTAATATTTTAATCTAACTCTTGTCCCTTCATTTAATTTTGTAATTAAATACTGCTTGCCATCATTACTTTTTAGGCGGCAGACCAATGTCCCATCAGCTGCTGCTTCGGCTGCTGATTTGATGGGCTATGCAGGCTGACGTCACCCTATGGGGAGATGGATGATTTTTGCCTTGGTAACCGTTTGTAGGTTATTTAATTTCAAATTTTTTGGACTTTAAAAGGGGAAAACCCCTTAATCCCTCATTCCATTCCCTGTTTAGTAAAACCACCTTCTCTTTCCCACGATTTCCACTCTCGCCGGCATCCTTATTCTTCCTATAAAATCGGTAAGTGCCTCCTTTCCTTGTGCACTCTTGTTTCTGGTCGTTATGGCTAAAAGTGATCTTCTTTCTCAATTTACCCGTTTATCTAAGGCTGACGCTGAACAGTTCTGTTCAGAAATCGGTGTACCGTTGTCTTTTGAACCCTCCGTTCCGAAGGGTAAGACTCCGGTAACCTCCGTTCCTTCCGGTAAACTAGCCGTGTATACTTGTCAGTTTGATCAGGGTAATCTTCGATACCCTTTTTCTAGGTTTTTCTTAAATGTTTTGGAATACCACCAACTGGGTCTTGATCAATTGTGTCCGTCCGGTGTAGCCCGTATCATCCATTTTGAAGTAGTGTGTCGTTGTCTTGGCCATGAGCCTTCTTTGTCCATGTATCGTCGGTTCTTTAGGTTAGCCAAAAATGGAAACTGGTTTACCATTGAGAAAACTCAATGTGAACCAGCCCTGATTTCCAGTGTCATTGGCCTTGTGTCTACTTGGAAGGACAATTTTTTCTTTTTGAACTCTGATTTTCTTCCATTCACTGCTCCAAGGAGGTCTCCTGATACTCCTCTTAATGAAAAAGAGCCTGAGTCTGACACCCTTGATCAGGAGTTATTGGAGAAGCTTCGAACCTGTCCTACCCGTCTCCGTACTTTCCCTGAGGATTTTCTTGTTATGATGGGTCTTAGTGTTAACTGGGATGACCCGGAGACAGAACCTGTGATTTATCACGGTGGGGAGGGTATGTGTTGTTGAGGTTTATTTTCTTTTGCCTCCTTTTTGTCCCTTTGTGACGTCTAATTCTTTGTTTTTCCTTTTTTGCAGAAATGAGCACTCTTGACTTCCTCGCCTTGGATGACATTACCAATGTTAAGTTCAAAGTTCGGACCTCTGCTGAGGGGAAGAATGTGGTGATTAGGACTGAACATGTCCGTTTCCAGGGGGAATATACCAGCATTACCTCTTCTCCATCTACTGTTGCAGAGCCATCAGTGAAGAGATCCATCAGTCTTCGTCGCTCCAGCAAGCGACTTCAAGGTGTTTCCTCTGGGCCAGGGAGTGTTCCTGCCGTTCCTCTTGTTATTGAGGAGGAAGATGAAGATTCCTCACTGATTGCGTCTGCCATGGGAGGTATGCCTGCCACCGGGAAGGGTAAGTTGACTTTGTCTTCTCCTAAAAAAGATGATGTTGTGTTTAAAAAGCCTAAGGATGTGGTAGCCAAGAGTGGGGACCAGAAGTTGTTGCTGTCAGGAGGCGAAGGAGGGGAGAGTTCAAAATCGGTTGCTGGTGTTAGTGCTGATGCTCCTGCCCCGCAGGGTCAAAGTGAGGAGGTTTATGTTCCAAAGTGGGGTATTAAGAGTTCTGACTTGTTGAAGAGGCCTTCCGTCTGCAGAGACTTGATTGACCATTGTGTTCCTGATGCCGAAAGGGCTGCACATCGGGAGTGGACGGACAAAGACTTGATGAAGAAGATGTACTTCCATTTCGGTCAGTTCTTATCATTGTTTCCTGATGGTATGTCTAGGTGGGGTAGTTTGTTGGTTCGGAGTGAGCAGGTGGAGGGAGCTTATGAAAAGCATGAGGGGGAATTGCAAAAGGTGAAGGAGGAGTTAACTAAATATGTTGCTCGGGAGAAGGACTTGGTTCATGAGTTGGCGGTGGCCAGGACTCAGCTTGGTTTTGAGAAAGAGAAGTTTGATAAGATGTTTCGTGGTCTGAATGATGAGAAGATGAAGGTAGCTGAAGAAAGGGAGGGTTTTGCTAAGGCCAGGGAGGCTGTTAGGCAAGAACTGGCTGGTGTGGAGAAGGTTGGTGTGGAGTTGAGAGCTCAAGTGGATCGTCTGACCGAGGAGAGGGATTGGCTGATCTCAAGGGGGGTTCCCCGTTTTGTTACTAACTTGCTTCATTCCTAGGAATTTAATGCTCCATTGGCTGACATTTATGCCAAGGCTATTGCTTTCGGACGTCATGGTGGGATACAAGCTGGTTTCAAAGCAGCCGCTGAGGGTCAGAAGATCGAGGAGCTTCCTGCCTTTAAGCCTTCTTCAGGTGATGAATTTGTGAGTGCAGTGAAGGCGATGGAGGTCTCCACCTATCCTTACATTGCTAACATTTCCAAGGCCTCCCATCAGCCTATCTCTTCCCTACAAGGACTGGAGCCTGAAGGTTTGAAGAAAGAGGTTGCCGATGAAGTCTTTAATGCCTACGTGTCAAAGAGGCCCCTTCGGATCATGTTGGGGAGTGCTGATGGCGGGGAGGGTAGCTCGAAGCGTTTAAAGCCTGCCGGTACGTCTGATGTTTCTTGTTTGGAGCAGGTATTTGAAAACCCCTCCCCTATTCAAGCGTTTAAAGCCTGCCTGCCACTTGTTGCTACAACAAGGAAAATGACCGGGATTTGGTTGCGAGATGTTTAGGTTAAAGGGTTAATGGAATATTAGGTTTAAGTTATGGTTAAGGGGATCCTCTGGCTCCTGGAATGGACCTGCACAAGGAAGCAAACACCGTTAGCCTTAACGCAGGAGGGGGTCTCCTGCGTTTGGACTCCGGCGTGAGAATAAGTATGTATTCTTTTGGAGTTAATAATGTAGAGAGTATGAGAGTAAGAGGAGAAGTGAGAAGTGTGTGAAATGCAAACCCAAGGGTCTCCTTATATAGGCAACAGAAATCTGCCCAGGAGCTCCCTTAGGGTAGCATCCTTACTATACCTGGCCATGGTTGACTCTCTTTCAGCTGCCTGCAGTGAGACTTTACCCTTTTGGTGCATATTCAGCTTTTTCTATTTTCTAGGTGGACATGGAGCTGTGTGATGTTTTGTTTTATGCCAATAGTCAAAAGTTGAAACACCTTTTTACATTTCCAACATTTTCTACTGTTCACTTTCTGCTGCACAGCTGCCATAGGGCAGCCGTGCTGCCTTATGTTAGCGTTTCAGCTCCAGGAAGTTCTACAAACCTTAATACCTTTTTTACTTTGCTTTATTTTCTTGACAAGGGTTTTAGACGTGGTCGTTTTAGGACCCACGTCATCACGTGGTAAAGTTTTTATTTTACTAATTAATCTTACGTATGCAAAATTTTGTCACGTTTGTCAATTTCTTTTATATGTTCAGAACAAACTCTTGACAACTTTGAAATTATATTGGATTCGTAATTTTTTTACGATATTTATGAATGCGGCAATCTATAAATATATGACAAATAATTAAATATGCATAGATTTATTGTGATTTTATATCAATATAAATAACGTATAAGTATGAAGAATGCAAAAGTAAAGGTAAAAAAAAAGGCATGTCATGTCTTTTGAAAAAGAAATTTAAAGAAGGAAATATAAAGAAGAAAGTATAAACATACCATAAAACATAAAGTATTTGCCTTTGACCATTTTGAATATTTACAACACCAAAAAGAAAGGGAAAAACTGAAAAAAAATAAATTTAGGCAGAAATTTTTGACCCACTTTACTATAAAACAAAAAAGAAAACAAGCATGTCAATGAAGCCCGTTAAAAGAATAAAGAAATTTGCATTTCCATGTATTATATATTTGAGTATATAAAAATATGAAACATAGCATTGATACACATAAGTATATATTATAAGTAAATGTTAAAAAAAAGAATCAACAAGCTGCCAATTTGACCATAAATGTTATTAGAAAATAGTTTTTTTCATGGCATACATCTTAGGTTTGTTTGATATCTTATGACAATTACATAATTTTTAACTGAGTCTAAAGAGTATCAACATTAATACCTTATTTTCACCAGGCCGACATCACTTATGAGGTTCAACAAGTGTGCATCCATATGCATGCACACACAACCGTTCACATGAATGCTCTCAAATGAATCCCCCCAATACGTTAAGGGTACAATTTCTTTTTGGTAGAATATCACCTCGTCGCCAACTACCTCTTTAGTCTCCTACACTGATGATATATATCAATGTGTTGATTAGATGAGAGGTAAAGCCAAAATCATATTATATTATAGATTTTTGTTTTCTCTCTATTAAGATAATTGAATACCATATTGTTAGACTTGTCTAAAAAGTCCATATTCAACTACGAACTCGATATGTAAATTCGATTTAAGTGAATATCCTTAACTCGAATAGGCGATGACTTAGAAAATCGGATATGCAACTACTCTAAATCTTCTATTTCGACTGATCTGAAAACAAATGGTTTTATTATTTATAACATAACTTTGTAATAAATCACAAATCAAAATAGTCTATTGGCCATTATACTTTAGTCTTACACTCTTAGGGGTCGCATACATATAATAATGCTTTTAGAATTCTTATTTCATAAAATTGATATGCTTTAATATTAGATGATAACTTTGTTCAAGGAGGAAATTTTATAGGAGACAAATATAAGCATGTAAACTTATTTTCCGAGCACTCTCGGGCACCCTTTTGGCGAATCAGGTACTCGAGAGTACCCGGGCTACCAATTCCAGGGAAAACCCGACCACTCACCCGCCCGAAGGCACGACAGTGAAATAATAGGTAAAACCGGTCGGGATCAGAACTCCAACCCAGACCAATGGCCGGGTCATCCCTCATTTCCCATCCACCAATGTCCTTCAAATGTAACTAGTAGGAATTGAACCCAAGCCTCCCATAAGAAACTTTAGGTCCTCAACCAATTGGACTACAAGTGTTGGACCAATAGGATTGCATTATTTTGTGAATGTGGTATAGTACATGTAGGGGTTCATATTAGCACAAATATGAAATATCGTAGGTTGTCATATCGGCAATTCGGTTGTGTGGTTGTTCACATAATACATTTTTATATTATTTTTAAAAAAGAAGTAATCAATAAATAAAACCATCTATTTTAAAAATCTATATATTTAATAAAGTTTTATTTTTATAAAAAGTTATTTGTATATATATAAAAAAAGTAAGCTTTATATTAAAACAATATCCGTTTCATAATGGATCTGTAAACCAAAAAGATTTGTAATGATTATATATTATTTGTATGTTTTTTAATTTACTTATTGGTTTTTTATAAAGTGATCTTTTTATTTCTATGTTCGGTTGAATTTGAACGCAAGATCTTTAAATTAAGTGTTTTTAAAGGCTTTGTTTTTGACAATAGGTTTAACAACCCCATTGGTAATTTACTTATTAATTAACATCTGTATATCATTTATTTACACTTTACAAATACTTAATAAAATTTGTATACTTTATAAATACTGAATTAAATTTGCTTAAAACTTTACCACTTTGTACATTCATACTATGCCCTTCATTGCAAGGAATTACTGGGGTTCAAGTACCGTAATGACCTGGTCATAGATGTTTTATGAGATGTGTTTCGACGCGCAGGGATCTCGGCTAAGAAAGAAGCACCAATGAATTTTTTGACTGATTTGCGCGAGGGGAGATCCACCCTTCGCCCAACGGACATTTTTGTGTTTGGTTGGGTAGGGGCAAACATGCCTATGTCGACCTTATTGGGGTGTCCCCTTTGGTGGGTTTGTAAGATATAGCGGTTTCGTGCTCGGACATGCGGTTTTAAGGGGAGAAGCTAAGAAGGTCGTTAAGCACGAAGCACCCTGTTTGAAGAACCAACACGTGTTCCTGCCGTTTGCTTTTGACACGTTTGGATCCCTGGATCCGGAGGTAATACGTCTCCAGGACCGAGTGAAGAAGGTGGTCCACAGTAACTCGCAGACCTCTAAAAAACCAAGGTTTGTATTTAGTACAATATGATTTGCGATTCAAAAAGGGATAACGGCAAAGCTTGTTATTCGTTTACCCACTATCACAATGTAACTTGCCTTATTTTAATGAAAGTGAATAACTCTATAACAACAACAAAAAAAAAGCACTTTAAAGTGTTCTTCATGTATAACCGAGAGGTTATCTTTATTATCCGAAACCAAGTGTTTAAAAAGTCAATAAATCATAACTTTGAATGGTTAAAGAGACAAAAGTCAAATGTAGCAGAGTGTAAAGTAAGTGATATCTTTACAATTAAAAATGTTAGATTATGGGCCTCGGAATAGGGATGGCAACGGGTCGGGTATGGTTTGGGTTTGACTAATATCATACCCATACCCGGTTATAAAATTTCATACCATACATGTCCCATTACCGTTGGGTTTTTGTCGGGTATAGAGCATACCCGCGGGTATCGGGTATACCCGTTGGTATTTGCAGGTGTGTGTGTATATATATATATATTATAGTCTTATGTTTTAAAAAATCTAGACGATATGAAATTGTAATAAGTAACATATATATTATTATCACCATAATAATCTTTGAAACATTTAATATGTAAATATATATGATAGTATGACTTTTGATACTATTTATATATTTCATAGCATATAAATATAAATAATAATGTTATTAGAATATATATTTTAGACGAAAAGTTTATTTTTCAAATAATGAATTTATTAAAATGAAACATTACTAAAAATAGTTAAAATATATATATATATATATATATATATATATATATATATATATATATATATAAAACTTTAAAGTTTTCGGGTATATATTTCGGGTAGACGGGTATTTACTTTCGGGTAATCGGGTCGGGTATTGCCTGATACCATACCCGTCTCATACCCGCGAAATATTTTTTTCCAAAACCAAACCCGGCTCATACCCGTCAGGTATTGGGTATACCCGTCCCAAATGCTTCGGGTTTCGGGTATACCCGTCGGGCTCGGGTTTTTTTTGTCATCCCTACATGGGAAGTGGATTTTCTTTACCCTCTAGGGGATTGAAATTTTTTGTATGGTTTTTTTTAATAGTTTCTAGTGAGTTATTAAAAAGACTTATGCTTTTTAAAGGGGAGGTGATTGGTTCAAATTTAGGCTATGATGTATTTAATGTAAAAGATAGTGGGAGAATTATCAGCTCTTTATTAAAAAAATAAAAATTAAAACTCTTATTGAATTTAGATGTATTATTTCATATTTGAAGGTGGTCAAGATAAGTGGATATCAAGATATGGAACGTGATAACTCGGGTGATTTTTCGGTGGCATCGATGAAAAGGCTCATCTATAGATCTATAGATCTGATGCTGCCTCAAAATTCTATTCTGAATTGGAATTTGTGTGTTTCAAAGAAAGTTAATGCTTTAGTATGGCGTGCTCTTCGAAATCTGTTACCAACGTCTAAGGGTTATGGGTTTCATACATCCCGTGACGTCACATTTTGAGGTATGTGACATCATATTCTGGGTATGTGGCAATCTTCTATTGGTGTATGATTTCTAATTGAGGGGTGTATGGTTTCTAAATACCACGTCTAATAATCTGAGAAAAAAGAAGTATCCTCCCAGGTAGAGGTGCACAAAAAAAAACCGGAACCGTAATTGGAACCGAAAAAAAACGGAACCGGGTATTAAAAAAACTGGAATAGGGTATACCCGGAACCGTACCCGACCCTACCCGCTGGGTACGCATAGGGTATACATTTCTATGTAAAAAACCGGACCCGGAACCGAACCCGATTTATGCCCAGTTGTACCCGGTTTTTTTAAATATCCGAAACCAGGTTTTACCCGGAACTGGGTTTTTTGAATATCCGGCACCGGGTTTTCCGAATACCCGAAACCGGGTTTTTTGAATACTCAAAAAGTATGTGTCAAGCGACGGGACTATTTAGAATTTTGATGTTGAGGCGGAACCGGGTTTTCTGAATACTCAAAAAGTATACTTAAAGAAATCTATAACCACGTTATAATCATCTAAATCGCACTACCCTTCGACGTGATTGTATAAAAAGAATTCAATACCCGATATATCTGGGTTTTTTAAATACACGGTGTACCCGGTTTTTTTCAATACCCGATATACTCGAAACCGGTTCCATACCCGGAACCAGGTATTGAAAAAATCGGAACCGGGCATTGAAAAACCGAAACCGGTATACCGGGTATGGTTTTTATGCTAGGAACCGAAACCACAACTGGAACCGGTTCTTTCAATACCCGGTCGAAGTAATACCCAACCGTACCCGGAACCAGGTATTGAAAAAATCGGAACCGGGTATTGAAACACCAGAACCGGGTATTGAAAAACCGAAACCGGTATACCGGGTATGGTTTTTATGTTAGGAACCGAAACCACAACTGAACCGGTTCTTTCAATACCCGGTCGAAGTAATACCCAACCGTACCCGAAACCGGTTCCATACCCGGAACCAGGTATTAAAAAAACCCGATTTGTGTACCTCTACTCCCAGGAGTCCCAAGCCCAAGTGTAAGCAACTACTTAGACTCAGGTGAGACCGTTGATCACATCTTTACATCATGTTATATAGCTTCGATGGTGTGGCATAAAATAAGTAGTTGGTGCAACATTCCACCTATCTATGTGTTTTCTACCCATGACATTTTCAATATCCACAATCATGTCCCGGCCAAGGAGCACAAGAGAAAAATGGTGCAATCGATCATCATGTTGGCTTGTTTGTGCATTTTGAGAGCTCGGAACAACTAGATTTTCTCAAATAAGGTTGTCAAGAGCGAGAACGTTATTGGAGATATCAAAGTTTTGAGCTTCTTGTGGATTAAAAATAGGCCTAAATGCTTGGATTTTGATTGGGCTAAATGGAAAGACATTGTTTTGTGATTGTTGTCTTTGTTGGTATTTGTCAGCATCCACTAGCTTCTTGTTAGTAGGAGTGTTTTGGCATTTTCTTAGACTACTCGGAGTGGTGGGGGAAAAGAGGGGGATGAAGAGCCATGTGGCAATTGTGGGACCCATGTAGGGGGAAAAATTGTGGGGAGTGGAAGGGGGGAAGAGGTGTAACACCCCAACCGATGGCGGAAACATCGAGGTGTCACGTAGTGACGATTGTTCAATAGCTCATGGACTAAAAGTGTAAATATTGATACATTGATTAAATAGTTTATTACATTGAAATGAAATACAATGGTTCTAAATGGCAACTAAACTGAAATACAATAAATCAAAATCTAAATATAAATCCGAAAGCTTAAAAGGAGCGTCTCAAAATAACCTAAAACATGTACGAAAATAGTATATGGTCAATACAAAATGTATTGGTGAGCATACCCTGATTGAATACATATAGTAGAAAAAGAGTTTCGCAATTCACGTGTTATACTGTCTACAATTTAGTGTTCAAGCTGTGTACAAATGCTACCCAAAATCAAACCTTTGTTTAATGAATCAAGAGTCACACATATATATAGTATTCGCTCATAGTAGGCGATGAATAATCGTTCACACATAACAATAATTAAGTACTATTTATTGCTATGCTAGGCCGCAGAACGGTTAATGATTCAGGTCATAAGTACACACTATCAGCGAATCAACAAGTAAAACACATACAAGAATTGCGATTATGAATATATGATAAAACATGATTAAGTGAGTGAAGTAATAAGCGTACATGAGTCACCCCAAAAGTGTAAAACATGAAAAAGGGGAAAGATATACTCACAGTTTGCGACGAATAGAGAGTACGACTAACACAAGTCATAGTCGTTTGGGTAACTCCAAAAATTACCCTAAAAGAATGAGTAGCATTTGTATGAATAATGGAATACAATGAATTAGAACGACTTGGATATTTGTAAGTTCATGTGTGTTTAGGAACATAGTCTAGGACTCTAAAATCTCTAGATAGTATAATGTAATATATATATATATATATACACACAAAATACCAATTCGTAATTATATAAAATGCTATCTAAAATTCATTTTCTTATTGATTATGAAATTTCAGGCACGCTCTGCATTATATGTTACTTGACTTTCATCGATTTGTCACGTAAAACAATTCTCATGGGAAATCAATGGAAACATAAAACCTTGTTTTGATGATTATTACTGTGACTATCCAATAAAAATCTTTTAATGTTAACATGAATTCATAATAATAACGAACTGTTAACATGAATTCATAATTTATCATGTTCCCATGATTAAAATATTATTTTTTTCGTTGACTCATTTCAAATAATAATAATAATAACGAACTTTGTAAACATTCTAAATCATATTGAAAAAAATATACATATTAGCTTTGAATCTATTTACCAAAAGTAAAATACAATGTAAAACTATAACAATATGATATAAGCATATAATACAAACACCATGTTCGCTTAAGTTGTCGGGATCGAATCAATTAACTAAACTTGAAAACAAATAGTAAACCGAATACCTTATGGCTACGGTGAGAGTTGGTGGTCCTACGGCGTTGGCGTCACGGTTCACCATTGCTGGTGATAACACCATAGCGACTATAGTTTTCAACAACTCAAGTACGATCGGGCGGTGGTGGTCA
Organism: Ambrosia trifida; assembly: GCA_028751855.1. NCBI lineage: Eukaryota > Viridiplantae > Streptophyta > Magnoliopsida > Asterales > Asteraceae > Ambrosia > Ambrosia trifida. The sequence continues at coordinate 126,879,177 of CM054123.1, read as the reverse complement.
CAATATGGGGGCGTTGATGCCCCGCGGTGATGCGTGTGGTCGGAAGTCACATGGTGAGCCGAGAGGAAAGTGAAATGTGTTTGTGGTATAGGCTTGTGTTTGAGGTTTTAAAGTTTATGATTTCTCTTAATGTTCCATACGGTTCATGATAATTAAATGAGTTTTATGATGAGTTAAAGCTATTGATTTGGTGTTGTTGTCCATGACTGTTACAAGAAAGAAAAAAAAAAACCGAATGAATAAAGGATGCAAGGAGTTTAATGTCTTAATTTTAAACTCTTATTTTCAAAACTCCCTTGACTCATAATGAAGTTTTCATTTATATCTTATATATATAAATCAATTTACTTAAGTAAATCTTATTATTTGTTAAATAATATTTAGTAAAAAAATTTTGTATTTGTTATATCATTATATAAAGGAAATATAATGCCAATAATATTCAACCCAGCTGGTTTGAGGTAGGGTGGGTTTTCCCTTAGGGGTTCCCATCCTGGGGTATGTCACAGGTACGATCCATACACGCCACAAAAGAATTCCCTCTGACGGTTTGAGCTTAGGCAAGGAGGACACCGGTGTGTGGGTAGAGATTCGAACTTGGGACCGCTAGGTTAGGGTTGTACAAGGATTTCCACTGAACTAAGCATTTCAATATATATATATAATTGCATTACATAAAGAATTAGAAATTGGAATAATTAGAAAAAAAATATATGAAAATTTGAATAATGCTCGAGCTTGTATTAATTCGCGAAACATAAAAAAAAATACAAGGATTAGAAATGTAAGTAGAATAAAGTTTGGAAACATGCAAATGTCACAGTCTCCCATACTTTAGGAAATTTCGTCTCGAAATTTATTTACAGAAAAAAAAACTACTAAATATTGCTAAAAATTTGGTTAGAAAAAAAACCTTGAGAATATTAGAAAAAGAAAATTGTCTGGCAAGCTTTTTAAAAAAAGTAGAAGTTTTAATTAGCCTTACCCAATCACACCAGTAAACGATTAAATGGCTTTGTTGGTATGTGGTAAATTAAATTTTTTTTTTACGTATTATGAGGTTAGTTTAGGAAGAACAAAAGGATTGAAATACGAAAATATCATGTGCTCTATGCTGGATTTGAAAGGTGATAGAAAGTTTTTTTTAAAGTCTAACAGGATGACCGAGGTTCAAGAGACACTACGAATTTCGCAGAATTTTAGTAAGCACTAACTCCTACTCGTAATGTTTAACAGGAGCGTGATGCATAAGTTTGGATCATGAAGAGAATGACTGCGATTGAGTCACCGACTAAGATTACTCAGGATTTAGATGGATGGTAAGAACTTCGCAAAGACTATCACCATACCAAGGACTAGAAGTTGAAGTCAAACACAATGTTTAAGTTTAGGTTTGAAACAAATAATCTAGACTAAGGACTGACTAGGATTCGTTCTTGGTTTGATTCCCGATTGCACATACCCCGTCACTGGTAAATTTCAAAACCTTTAGCGAGACTTTAAAACGAGATGTAGAAACAGATCCCTGAGATGTGGATTTCACTCCTAACTCAAAGATGTATTTCAAAATTGAAAACAACTAAGGAATGAAACCAATCACTAAGTTAAGGATATCACCCCCAGCTTAGTGGTTAAGTTTCTTTTTGAAGGAAATACTCTTTGAGGTGTGGATGTCACTCCTATCTCAAAGATATATTCCTAAGATAAATAACATATAAAGGAGTGAAACTAATCGCCAAGGTATGGATACCACTCCTAACTTGATGATATCATTTCGTTTGTGAAATACGAGTGTCAAAACACCGAAAGAATAATGAGAAAGAATCATAGAGAAAATATCTTGATACGAAATATAAGAATAAAGAGAAATATACACGAGAGGACTCGTGAATGTAAACTTAGTTATAGACTAGGCTAAAAGGCATTCTAATAACCTAATTCCCTATAACCATGGCTCTGATACCAATCTGTAACACCCCAACCGATGGCGGAAACATCGAGGTGTCACGTAGTGACGATTGTTCAATAGCTCATGGACTAAAAGTGTAAATATTGATACATTGATTAAATAGTTTATTACATTGAAATGAAATACAATGGTTCTAAATGGCAACTAAACTGAAATACAATAAATCAAAATCTAAATATAAATCCGAAAGCTTAAAAGGAGCGTCTCAAAATAACCTGAAACATGTACGAAAATAGTATATGGTCAATACAAAATGTATTGGTGAGCATACCCTGATTGAATACATATAGTAGAAAAAGAGTTTCGCAATTCACGTGTTATACTGTCTACAATTTAGTGTTCAAGCTGTGTACAAATGCTACCCAAAATCAAACCTTTGTTTAATGAATCAAGAGTCACACATATATATAGTATTCGCTCATAGTAGGCGATGAATAATCGTTCACACATAACAATAATTAAGTACTATTTATTGCTATGCTAGGCCGCAGAACGGTTAATGATTCAGGTCATAAGTACACACTATCAGCGAATCAACAAGTAAAACACATACAAGAATTGCGATTATGAATATATGATAAAACATGATTAAGTGAGTGAAGTAATAAGCGTACATGAGTCACCCCAAAAGTGTAAAACATGAAAAAGGGGAAAGATATACTCACAGTTTGCGACGAATAGAGAGTACGACTAACACAAGTCATAGTCGTTTGGGTAACTCCAAAAATTACCCTAAAAGAATGAGTAGCATTTGTATGAATAATGGAATACAATGAATTAGAACGACTTGGATATTTGTAAGTTCATGTGTGTTTAGGAACATAGTCTAGGACTCTAAAATCTCTAGATAGTATAATGTAATATATATATATATATATACACACAAAATACCAATTCGTAATTATATAAAATGCTATCTAAAATTCATTTTCTTATTGATTATGAAATTTCAGGCACGCTCTGCATTATATGTTACTTGACTTTCATCGATTTGTCACGTAAAACAATTCTCATGGGAAATCAATGGAAACATAAAACCTTGTTTTGATGATTATTACTGTGACTATCCAATAAAAATCTTTTAATGTTAACATGAATTCATAATAATAACGAACTGTTAACATGAATTCATAATTTATCATGTTCCCATGATTAAAATATTATTTTTTTCGTTGACTCATTTCAAATAATAATAATAATAACGAACTTTGTAAACATTCTAAATCATATTGAAAAAAATATACATATTAGCTTTGAATCTATTTACCAAAAGTAAAATACAATGTAAAACTATAACAATATGATATAAGCATATAATACAAACACCATGTTCGCTTAAGTTGTCGGGATCGAATCAATTAACTAAACTTGAAAACAAATAGTAAACCGAATACCTTATGGCTACGGTGAGAGTTGGTGGTCCTACGGCGTTGGCGTCACGGTTCACCATTGCTGGTGATAACACCATAGCGACTATAGTTTTCAACAACTCAAGTACGATCGGGCGGTGGTGGTCACAATATGGGGGCGTTGATGCCCCGCGGTGATGCGTGTGGTCGGAAGTCACATGGTGAGCCGAGAGGAAAGTGAAATGTGTTTGTGGTATAGGCTTGTGTTTGAGGTTTTAAAGTTTATGATTTCTCTTAATGTTCCATACGGTTCATGATAATTAAATGAGTTTTATGATGAGTTAAAGCTATTGATTTGGTGTTGTTGTCCATGACTGTTACAAGAAAGAAAAAAAAAAACCGAATGAATAAAGGATGCAAGGAGTTTAATGTCTTAATTTTAAACTCTTATTTTCAAAACTCCCTTGACTCATAATGAAGTTTTCATTTATATCTTATATATATAAATCAATTTACTTAAGTAAATCTTATTATTTGTTAAATAATATTTAGTAAAAAAATTTTGTATTTGTTATATCATTATATAAAGGAAATATAATGCCAATAATATTCAACCCAGCTGGTTTGAGGTAGGGTGGGTTTTCCCTTAGGGGTTCCCATCCTGGGGTATGTCACAGGTACGATCCATACACGCCACAAAAGAATTCCCTGTGACGGTTTGAGCTTAGGCAAGGAGGACACCGGTGTGTGGATAGAGATTCGAACTTGGGACCGCTAGGTTAGGGTTGTACAAGGATTTCCACTGAACTAAGCATTTCAATATATATATATATATATATATATATATATATATATATATATATATATATATAATTGCATTACATAAAGAATTAGAAATTGGAATAATTAGAAAAAAAATATATGAAAATTTGAATAATGCTCGAGCTTGTATTAATTCGCGAAACATAAAAAAAAATACAAGGATTAGAAATGTAAGTAGAATAAAGTTTGGAAACATGCAAATGTCACAAGAGGGGGGGGGGGGAATAATATTATTGAAGAAACAAATAGCCTAACCTCCTTGTAAGGATGATAGTCTAGATGTAACCACAGGATTGATCCTTCACTAGCACTTCCTGGATTAGAGTAACCTGCAATAAAGATCGAGTGGGTAGGGAGACGACTACACAAGGTAGTAGTTTATAACAAAAACGGGGGTGAATGGGGATACTATCAAGTGTGATAGCTCTTATGGTTAGCAAAAAGTGTCCTCTCTATTAGGGAGATGATCCCTTATATAGAGGTGGACGTATGCCACCATTACCCAGAACCCTAATCGTAATGGGCCAGGCCCGATTAGGGTTGTCTCCACTACCCAAGGATTATATTAGTAAAGTAGTTAAGATATAGCAATAAATAAGGAAACATGGAACGATTACCGCTTTTACCGCTTACGCGCGCGGGCATCTCTCCGTGATTGTAGGAGAGTCGTTGCTACTTTGCTGATATCACTCCGTAATGGTAGGAAAGTAGTTAATGCTTTGATATACGGAGTAACCTCTTTTGTGCGCGTGAAGCTCTTCCGCGAGGCTGAATTCCGGGTTTGGGTATGCTCTGCGCAGTTATGAGCACCCAATCCCATCAAGTCCCACCAGTCCAGCGTGTACCCTTTTCTCGAGTGTATGAGGGAAGAGGGTGGATGGTGGACTTAAAAAGTGATGGCCCCTGGATGATAGCTCAGCCTTCCTTGGTGGTGAAAACATGGTAATCAGTGGGTTGTTGTTGCAAATTAATGAAGACTCGGAGTGTTGGTCGTACGGAGAGCGGAGTGTTTGCAATACGGAGAACGGAGTGTTTGCCCTACGGAGAGCGGAGAACGGTACTTGAATTTGACGTTGGATCTCCGTGTTGTGTTACGTGGCTCTCCAGCAGAGGACAGCTGTCGGATAATGAGTAAAGGATGGCGGATAGCGTCTGCCACAAGCTATACTTGTGTCAGTGAGCGTCCCATCGGTTATGGCAGACAGCTGTATCAGGCGCGTGTCTTAGCGCGTGGTGCGCGCGTGTGCCGTCGAATTAGCTGTTCACAGCCACGCGTCGTTTGGAAAACCGTTTCCACTTACCCAGGCTGACGTCAGTGGCAGTTATAGCCCACATTATAAAAGGATTTCAAAATATTTCAAACTTCACCGTTCTCACACCTTTAATTGCAAACCTCCCAACTTCCCTTTTCTCTCTCACTCTGATTAACCGTTGCCTTTACTCAATCATCAAAAAATGTCTCAAGAAACATCTGGTGCTGTTGATCTGACAAAGACGACTGAGAAAACTGAGAAGGGCATTACCACAACCGTTATCAAGTGGGATGCCTCTTCTTGTTCCTCATTCCTCGATCAATATGGAATTGAGTCTGATTAGGAGCCTGAACTTCCTGCTGCTGGTAAGACGGCGTTGGACGCTTCTCCTGGTAAAATCACTCTATATGAAGCGTTCTTTTCCCGATGTTGCTTTCGTCTTCCCACTACGAAGTTCCTGGTGAGTACCCTTATGAAATATGGGGTGCATCCTACCCAAATGACTCCGTTTGGGCTGTCCAGACTCGTGCATTTTGAAGCAACCTGTCGGTCTCTCGACCTAGAGCCGACCTTTGATATGTTGAATGTGTTTTACGTTCTTGAAGAGGCCCGCGGTGGGCCCGGGTGGTACAGTGTAGCTCCCCGGAGAAGTCGGACACAGATTGTCTCGGAGAGTCCCAAATCAATGTATGATTGGAAGGAAAAATTTTTCTACATCCACCGAGGGGTGATTCCCGCGGCCATGCAATGGATGAGCATTGGAGTGAAGGAAAGGATTGCGGAGTTCCCGCCCATGAAAGATTACAACAACCAACCGTGGTATGATACTCTGTGTGCTCATTCTACTCCACTGTCTATGGAGAAGTGCCCAGAGGGCGTGCTTGTGATGTTAGGGCTCAGCCGTTTGGGTAACCCGGAGGGTCAAGAGCCCACCGCGGCTGATGCTAGTAAGTACATGTGGCTTTCTTCTCCATTGTTTCTTCCTTTTATTTTTGTGTTTACTTTTTATGTCGTTATCCTTGCAGGAATGAAAAAGTTCGATCTTTTCGATGCCCGAGGGGCCGCTAAACTGAAGTATATTGCTTTGCCCCAAGGAACTCCCACAGTGATTGAGCGGCTGGCTCGTAATTTTTTGATGCCACAACTTAAGGATGCTCCGCAGCATTACACGCGTACAGGTTACATCCTATACTACCTCTCGATATTCAATATAGTATTTCTTGCATTTTACTGTGGGAGATTCCTGCGCCGAAAAAGGGTGCGTCGTGTTCCACGCCTTGCAAACTCTGACCCGCGTGCCCTTTGTTTCAGGCGCAGGGATTTGCCCAGTCAAGAAGACCGGGGTTGACCCGGGTGAGACTTCCCCAGGTCGTAAGAAGATGTCATGTTCAGGTAAATCATGTCATGTGTTATCGTAGTATGTATGAAGCTTGAACCTTGTTTTATGTCTGTCCGTAGGTGCGGGTCCGAAGCGTCAGCGGAAAGACTCTCGTAAAGGGAAGAAGGTGGCCTCCAGCTCTACTGTTGCTAGAGAGGATGACGAGGCAACGGAGTCAGATGATGACGCTAAACGTCAGCGTACGCGCGGACCTACACCCGTTGATGACTCCGTTGAGATATCTAACGAGCTATATCAGAAGCGTATTGAAGATCTTGCCCAAAAGCAGGTTCAAATCTCAAGGCCATCTACGGAGGTCACGAAACCAACTTCGTCCAATGTGGTTGAGGAGTTAGCCCTTAATAAAGGGACAAACGTCAAGCCTGCTGGCCCGAAGATAATTGTGAAGCCTCCACCTAAACGGAAGCCTGTGTTAGTCAAATCTGTCAAGCAGATCCCTGGTAAGTTTCTGTTGCAGATCTTGTGTTCAATTTCTGCATATGGAACACAAAGTCATTACTTTCTTCTTTGTATTCGCAGGTAAAAGTGCTGCTCCACAAGGGGCACTGAAGAAGCCCATTTCGATCGTGGAGAAAGTGAGTGAGCCTATCCCTGAAGATGTGCAGGGCCCAAATCCATCTGAGTTGGAGACCCGGGGACCTTCTCAAGTGGAAGGGATTGTGATGTCTCCGAAGGCAAGTGGAGACGCTGGTAAAAGCCCTTTGGTTGAGTCGTCCCCTGTGAATGTTGATCCAACAATCATGGCAACAGATACCGCCCGAGGAGAAAAAGGTAGTCAGCCGGTCCCACCCTCTAAAACGGATAAATCTGCGCCCGCGGGTGTCCCCGCGGATAAGGTATCCACAGAAGGCATGCGGACCTCCTCGACTCCTAAGGGGGATATAACCAAAGCTGCACGGGGGTCTGGAAAAGCGAGTGGAAGCGGAATGAGGGTTGCTCCTCGTGATTTTGATCCGAACAGACCTTATCAGCCCCGATGGGATATAAGGCAGACGACCCGCTTTACCAATCCGTTGAGTGCAGAGGAGTTTATCTCCTATGCTGTTCCGCCCAGTGAGCGCGATTATCAAGATAGTATTGACCGCCGCTCATTGTTTTCTGACATGAGCTTGAATCTAGCACTGAGCTTTAGTAACTTCGGGTCGATGCTGCGACGAGAAGAGGAATTCCAACGTTCTTGGCAGGCTCTCAGGAGCGCGGAAGAAGCACAAAGGGAACGGGAGGAAGAATTCCAACGATTCCGTGCAGATGCTCATTCCGAAGTTGAGCAATTGAGGGGTCAACTTCGGTCTGCTGAGGGTGAGATTCAAAAAATGAAGAAGGAGAAAGCTGAAGCTGCCAAGGGGTGGAAAGATTCTTGTGAGCGCACCAACCTAGAACTAGAGCGTGGTCGGAAAACTAATGAGAAGTTGAAGAATGAGGTTGCCCGTGTGGCCCGCGAAGCAGAAGAGAAACAGAAACTTTTGGATGCGAAACAGGCTGAACTGTCTGACACGGTCATTAAGCTGAAAGAGCAACATGAGAGCTTAGTGACTGCCACTACGCGGGTTTCGGAGTTAGAAGCACAGGTGAAGAGTCTTGAGGAGGAAAAGGCACAACTGGGTGAAACGAATGCCTTATTGGATTCCTCTCGTGTTCAACTGGAAGTAAGCCTCCAACAAACACAAAATGAGCTCCGTACTGCTGTGCAAACCTCGCAGGCTGCTCGGGAGCGTTTAACTTGGATGATGCAACACGGTCTTCAAGGGGTTCGAATTCCCTTGACCTTTATTATTAGTATTTATATGTTGCAATATACTTTATTGCCTTATCTTGTTCATGTTTGATCCATAGGTTTTTAAACGCATATGGAACGAGCCGAAGTTTGGCGATGCGGTTGCGAAGATCGGTGCATCTTCCATGCGGAGTGGCCTACAGGAAGGGTTTGCGGAGGGCTATCATCACCATGCGGCTGGCTTGGCCCTTGAAGATGGAGAGCATTTTGGGAAACCTTATGAAGAAGAAGCCGTTGCTGCGCAGCAGGAGTTTGAGACTCTCACCTTCGATGTCTTCGACGTGGTTGATCATTGCCTGAAGACGGATGATCCAATAGGTCAGCTGCGCGAATACTTTGAAGAATCCGATCGTCTTGGCGCAGAGCTCGAAGATAACGAGCGTAGAGAAGAAGAGATGCGGAAAGCCGCTGCACAAGGAGGAGGCGAATCGTCCAATGCTGCTGCCGGGTCTGGCACGCAGAATGAAGGGGCGGACGATGACGCTTACATAGATCTTATAGACTATAATTGACTTTCGTTGTAATTTGTCATACTCCTTTGCCTTGTGTTTTTTGTAATTGAACAATTGCATGCTTCCTTATGCTTTGTTATTTCAAGTTTAGTTAATTAATTCTTTGTGCTGAGCATAACTGTTGAACTGCCATGATGATTGGATGACGTCAGCCTTGGAAAAGGGAGTGCCACTTGTCCTGCTGATGTCATCTGACAGTTTTTTGGCGGCGCTGCAGCTGACTGATGTGACGGTTGACGTCCACACTTGAGTATTAACCATTAATGGTAATTAATGGCCTTCCTTGTCTTTTCTATAAAAGGTTAACCATAGATTAACATTTTCCCATTAACTCTTTATCTTCTATCAATTTCTTCCATGGCTTCTCCGTTGAGAATTACCAAAGCTGAAGTTGAAGCCTTGCAAGGGATGTTGTCACTATCTGACCATCCCCCTGTAATCAAGGTACCTCCAACTCCCATGCATCAACTAGCCACTTATTGTGGTTATCTTTTGTTGACTGAAGATCACCAAGTGGACCAACCAGTGAAGCGTGAATCGCTTGGTGCTCCGGTGAGGATGAAGCAGCTAGGTGAGCTCCAAGATCATCCCAAGATTCCCAAGTTAAGGCTCCGTCGAACTGCCACCGGTTGGCAGCATGCCACTTGATGTCTCTTTCCTTTTTGTTGCTTTTTTGCTACATAGCCTTTAGGTGCATGTATTGTGTTGGCTTAATCACCTCTTTTGTATGTTTCTTTTGAATCTGGTGATAATATGTAAGTACGCCAATGTTTTGCTTAATGAAATATGTTTCTTGACCGTGGTTGGCATTGCATGTAGATCAAAGAAAATAAGATAAACTGAAAATTCTTTTATTAAAAACGAAATGGTCATAGCCATTGTTTATTACAAACTGAATAAAATACTTCATAAGTAACACATGCGCAGTTGGGCCGCGTTCCATGTGCGTGGGACAGGGGTGCCATCTAAGCGCTCCAGGGCATAAGCACCCTTCCCCAGTACTTCTTGAACTTTGTATGGCCCTTCCCAGTTTGGTGCCAACTTGCCTGACTTTTCTGCGCCGGATGCCTCGTTGTTGCGGAGAACGTAATCACCCGCGCGGAAAACCTCTGCCTTCACCTTTGCATTGTAGTATCTTTCAAGTTGTTTTTTGTAGTTGGCCTCTCTGACAGCGGCCATGTCTCTGCGCTCATCTAGTAGGTCTAGATTGAGTTTTAGCTCCGTGTCGTTAACCTGATGGTTTGCCAGTAGGATTCTCGGAGACGCACAATACATTTCCGCAGGAATGACAGCTTCTGTTCCGTACGTAAGGCTAAACGGGGTTTCTCCATTACTTGTCTTGGATAATGTGCGGTGAGCCCATAAAACATGAGGGAGCTCGTCCACCCAACCCGTGCGTTTCGTTCCAAGTCTAGTCTTGATGCCTTCTACCACGCTTCTGTTCGCGCGTTCGACCTGCCCATTACCTTGCGGATGTGCTACCGAGGTGAATATCTGCTTAACATTCATGGAGGATAACCATTCTTGTAAGTGTTGGTCTGCAAATTGCGTGCCGTTGTCACTTACGATTTCCATAGGTAAACCGAAACGACATATGATAAACTCCCAAATGAATTTTTTAATGCTCTTTCCATCGATGGAGGCCAAAGGCTTGGCTTCCACCCATTTGGTGAAGTAATCAATTGCGACCACCAGATACTTGACGTTTCCTGGAGCTGTGGGAAATGGGCCCACGAGGTCGATGGCCCACTTTTGAAAAGGCCATGCAGCGGTTACAGGTATCAGATTGTTCTTTGGGCGCAACGTTCCTGGAGCATGACGTTGACAAGACTTGCATTTGCGCAATTCCATCTCGGCGTCCCTGTGCATTCCGGGCCAGTAATATCCCGCATTCATTAGCTTTGCTACCACCATCCTAGGGCCAGCGTGCAGGCCGCATGACCCTTCATGTATGTCTTTGATAAGGTAAGTAGCTTCTGCGGAGTCAACACATCGTAGCAATGGCCCCAGGTAAGAACGCCGGTACAATATGCCATCAATAACTTGGTAATGCAGTGCTTTGTTTTGTAGCTTGCGAGCTTCTGCCTTGTTGTCTGGGAGTGTCCCGTTTGTGAGATAAGCCCGAATTGGAGTTATCCAAGATGTTGTCCCAACTTGGATAACATTGACCTGTTTTTGAGACACGGACGGGCTATCCAGGACTTCCACTCGCACATCTTTTGCTAGATGATCAAAAACCGTGGATGCCATCTTGCTTAACGCGTCCGCTGGTTTGTTTTGACTCCTCTTGATGTGGTGGACCTTGCAGTATGCAAAGTCACGCATGAGGGCTTTGGCTTGCTCCAAGTACAGAATCATGGATGCTTCACGTGCTTCATATGAACCGTCGATATGATTAGCTATGAGCTGAGAGTCGACGTGGGCGTCTAAGTGTTGTACACCCATTTTTTTCGCAATGCGCAATCCCGCGAGCAATGCCTCGTATTCCGCTTCGTTGTTTGTTGTTGGGAAATTTAGGCGGATTGCATACGTGAAATCCTTACCTTCCGGTGTAACTAAGCGCAAGCCTGCTCCAGCGCCATCATCATTGCATGCTCCATCGGTGTATAATTCCCATTTCTCCGCTGGCTCTGAATTAGGAGTTGTGATATGTGCCTGTTGGCACTCAGTGATGCTTTCGGCAGGAACTTCCGCGGCGAAGTCTGCGAGGATCTGCCCTTTAAAGGATGTTCTTGACTTATACTCGATCGTGTGTTCTCCCAGCTCAATGGCCCACTTAGCCAATCGTCCCGACAATTCTGGCTTGCGCAAGATGTCATTTATGCGAAAGTCTGTTAGGACGATGATGGGGTGTCCTTGGAAGTATCTTCGCAATCTCCTTGACGCGTGCACCAATGCCAGCACCAGCTTTTCCATCATTGAGTATCGAGTCTCTGGATCGAGCAGAGTTCTGCTGACGTAATATACTGGTGTTTGGACGCCCTTTCGATCAACCAAGAGAACAGCACCAATTGCCTTTTCCGTTACGGATAAATACAGTGTCAATGGCTCTTTCGGGAGTGGAGCTGTGAGAACAGGCAAATGACTCAAGCATTCTTTCATTTCTTTAAATGCGGCTTCGGCCTCGTTGGTCCACTTAAAGTTGGACTTCTTGAGGCAGCTTTTCAGTGTACTTACGAAAGGGAATGACTTGGACGCATAGTTTGAAAGGAAACGGTTTAAAGCCACTAAGCGCCCCATGAGTGTCTGGACTTCCCGGATAGAAGATGGAGACGGCATACGCTCGATTGCTTGCACTTTGTCCGGGTTTGCGCGGAAACCATCTTTGGTTACAATCACTCCCAGGAACTTGCCCTCCTCCATTTCGAAAGAGCACTTGCTCGGATTGAGCTTCATTCGCACTGCACGGAGCTGATCAAAGGTCTTCTGGATGTCCAACAACATTTGGTCCTCTTCTGTACTTTTTATGACCAAATCATCCACGTAAACTTCGAGATTGACCCCGATTTGTTTGTTGAACGCATTGTCCATTAAACGCTGATACGTGGCTCCCGCGTTCTTCAATCCAAATGGCATTTTGGTATAACAATAAGTTCCTGTATCTGTGCGGAAAGACGTTTTGTCCTCGTCTTCCTTAGCCATCTGGATTTGATGATACCCTTTATATGCGTCCAGAAAACACTTGAACCTGAACGGTGCCAGGGAGTCCACCTTTAAGTCAATCTCGGGGAGCGGGTAGCAGTCTTTTGGACATGCTTTGTTTAAGTCTTTGTAGTCCACACACATCCGCCAGCCTCCATTTGACTTTCCGACCATGACTGGGTTGGCGACCCAGGTTTGGTATCTTGTCTTCCGCAGGATGCCTGCAGCTAATAGCTCTTCCACTTGCTCATTCATGGCCTTTGTTTTCTCTGGCCCCATACTGCGCTTCTTCTGGACGACTGGTTCAACGGACTTATAGACGTTAAGCCTGTGCTCCGCTATGTGTCGCGGAACGCCTACCATGTCCGCGGGTTGAAATGCAAAGACGTCCATATTTTTAATTAGCAGTTGCTTCAAGTGCGTACGTATGGTGTCAGAGATTACTGGGCCTATGACAACCTTCTGATCTGGGAATTTAGGGTTAATAACCCATTTTTCCGGATCAGTACGGTCCGCTGGCTTCATTATCTTGGGAGGTTTGCATGTGTCTGTTACGTGGCAATTTTTGTTTCCGCGTATGAAAGCCACCCCTCCTCGCGTCGGAAAGCCGACCATCTGGTGTGGGGTGGACGCATTGCAATTGAACTTAGCCAAACCTTCTCTCCCTATGAGAACGTCATGTGATGAAGTCACTGGCAATACCATGAAGTCACATGTCTCCGTGCGGGAGAGTTGTCCGTCTGTCCATGTGACAGGGAGTGTGAGTATACCCAACGGAATGATCACTTCATGGATGAATCCGGATATTGGCTCTGTGGTCGGAACGAGCTTCTCTTTGTCTTCGGCATCTAACTGATCGAAGCACTGCCGGTACATGATGTCGGTACTGCTGCCATTATCGAGGAACATATATCTTGTTCGATAATGTCCGATGATTCCCGTGATGATCAATGGTGTTGTAGCAGATGCTCCTCCTTTAACGCGTGGCATAACGACCGGTGCCTCTTTCCAGGAATCATCCTGTGTGGTCGAGTAAGACCTTTTCTTCTGACCCCTGTGATGAGTCATGTAGCAGTTATGACGATCCGAGCGCTGTGCGTAATGCGCGTTGAGGTTCTTTATCTTCTTGTTACTAGCATCCGCATCTCCTTGCGGGTCTCTGGACTTTTTCCTCAGATTCTTTACTAAATGTGAGAGTTGGCCTGACTTGATTGCCTTCTCAATCTCCATCTTTAGACTATAACAATTGTCCGTCAGATGGCCGTAATCTTCGTGATACTCACAATACTTTGACGTGTCCACGTTCTTCCGATCTTGACTGAGTTCCCTGGGCTTAGGGAACTGAACTTGTTCGGTCTTCAACACTTCCGAAGGTGTTTTGGACAGTGGGGTCCAGTCGTAATTCTTCTTGCTTGGCGGTTTCGAATCACGTGAGTGCTTGCTATTGAGGAGTTGTCGCGCGTCTTGTCCCGAAGAGTATTTCCCTTCGTCCGCGGAACCCGAAATTCTTGACCACACCGATTGCTTTCCCTTGCCTTTATCGTGCATGCTCGTACCCTGATTGTTGTTATGATAAAAATTTTTCGAGCGTGTAAACGATCGTTCCGACGACGCATATGTCTTTGCTGCCTCTATCAGCTCATCCCATGCTTCAGGCACACCATCTTTCCCAGTCAGACATCTCATGAGATCATCGTGTCGCACTCCATGAATGAATGCGGCCCTGGTAAGTTCTTCACCACACCCCAATTGTAGGGCTTCCTTATTGTATCGGACGATATAATCTTCCAGGCTCTCGCTATCCTTCCGGGAGCATAACAGAATCTGAGCCTTGTCCTTCTTGTGTTTCCTCAGATGGGAGAAGTGATTCTTGAATTTCTTTATCAGATCATCGAAGTCGACAAGACTTCCGACCGGTAAACTTTCATACCATACCCTTGCCGCACCTGTTAAGGTTTGAACAAACAGATGGCACCAAGCTTGAACCGGCCATGGTTTAGAACTACCTGCGCAATCGAATGCGTGTAGATGATCATCCGGATCACGCAAACCATCATATTTGCCGATCGTGTTCGGCAACTTACATTCAACTGGCATAGGTGCCAGCGCAATTCTTGCGCAAAATTTGGATCTTTCCGCAAATGTTTTTGGGCGGTATGGCTTATGTAGATCATCGTCTGGGTGAGGCTGGTTGCTAGCCACAGACTTGTTACGTGGCCTCCCAGTTCGATCAGAGTTGATCTCATTCTCAGACTCATAACCATCAGGTTCCCCGGTCAGGTTGACGTGGTCCTGAACGTGAGTAATCTTACCACGTTCTCCACCACGTACCGCCTGGCGAGGTTTAGCTGTATGACGAAAAGCAGGTTGTTCTTCGTTTTGAGAGTCGTCTTCAGCGTCAAAATTCAAGGTTTTTCTTGCTTCCGACCTAGCTTTTGCTATCAGTCTCTTCTGGTACTCTGCTATAGTCTTAGCATTTTCCTGAGCCAACCATTCTTCCAGATCTTCGACAGGCTCTTCAGTCGCTTTCTTTTGTGCTGCTACCGCCGACTTTCTTGGTGCAAACATTGGAAAGGTAGTGGTAGCCTGTCTCTGATTCACGTTCTTAGTCACCGTCGTTGGTGCGATTGTGTCTTGATTTGCTTGGACCCCATCGTCGACATTGGTGGGATCGACATGTTGTTCGGTTCCAGAATCCATTTGCACTAGTTTGAAAGATTGGTAGACCGTAAGGGATGGCGCCAATGAAGAAACAAATAGCCTAACCTCCTTGTAAGGATGATAGTCTAGATGTAACCACAGGATTGATCCTTCACTAGCACTTCCTGGATTAGAGTAACCTGCAATAAAGATCGAGTGGGTAGGGAGACGACTACACAAGGTAGTAGTTTATAACAAAAACGGGGGTGAATGGGGATACTATCAAGTGTGATAGCTCTTAGGGTTAGCAAAAAGTGTCCTCTCTATTAGGGAGATGATCCCTTATATAGAGGTGGATGTATGCCACCATTACCCAGAACCCTAATCGTAATGGGCCAGGCCCGATTAGGGTTGTCTCCACTACCCAAGGATTATATTAGTAAAGTAGTTAAGATATAGCAATAAATAAGGAAACATGGAACGATTACCGCTTTTACCGCTTACGCGCGCGGGCATCTCTCCGTGATTGTAGGAGAGTCGTTGCTACTTTGCTGATATCACTCCGTAATGGTAGGAAAGTAGTTAATGCTTTGATATACGGAGTAACCTCTTTTGTGCGCGTGAAGCTCTTCCGCGGGGCTGAATTCCGGGTTTGGGTATGCTCTGCGCAGTTATGAGCACCCAATCCCATCAATTATATTGTGTTAAAGTTTAAAAAAAATCTGGCCAATCAAATGGTGTGTCACACCCTCAAAATCCACTTGCGGAGTTTTACCGCGAGGCGCATGACAAACCAGGATCCAAACCAACGATCACAATAAACAAGTCTAAATGAATATAATGCAATTTCAAAACATAGTTTAAAATCCCCGTTTACAGCGGAAGCTTATTCAAAACAGTATCTCAAAAGTAAACCAATTGTTCAACATATGAAAACCATGCGACTCTAACTAGACGCCGTGCAGACGCGTGCGCCCTAGTCCAGTAGTGCTACCTTAGCGACTAGAGAAAACATGTAAAAGTTTACGTCAGCACAAAAATGCTGGTGAGTTTACAGGTTTTGTAATCCAAGCACCAAGTCAACCTGTCCATACTATAACAAATCGAAAACCAGTGTACGCTAGCTAGGCGTATGTTTTGTTACTACCACGATTGGAAAACCATTACTAACTCGCATACCAGATGTTGTGCCTGAAAAGTAAACCTGTTGTTCCTGTTTGAGACAATATGCACTCGCCCGACCCTCCAAGCCGACGAGCGGGGTTGGTCACTCCCAATAGCGCTATTCACATTTCCCCGTTGTGCAAACCCGCACATTCATGGTTCCCCCCGGGACTTCCAAAGATCGTGTAGTACACAATAGAAACCCATAGTATGACAGTAGTTACCAAATAATCGTTTTAACACATGTTTTCTCCCCCGAGAATATGAAACCAGTTTAAAAGAGGGGCCGTAAACTCACCTTAAGTTGCGTTACTCCTTAACACGAGTAAACTCAGCTGCTATGCTAGTCCCGTAAAGCGGCGACCTAACATATGACAGTTACAAGTACTTAGACTAATAACCCGCAGGTTAGTTAGTCCCTAGATGTCCAGACCATAACCAAGTTCGTTTGAAAACACCGTGACCGTTTAACTGACCCAAAGTACAAGACTCGACATCCCATTGGTGACCCGAGACTTCCCGTGTTATGTTTACGCTCTCAAACATGCAATCATGCAATCACACTTAACATACGTTAACGTACAACAAGTTATAGCACATAGTTCACGTATCACCGAATTACATCCAAACATATGTTACCAAGTTATTAGATATGTTACGAGGTTCCTAGCATGTTCCTACATGTCAAATCGGGTCTCGGAATGCTAATTTACACTTACAGCAGCAGTACACGCGATTAGGAAAAGTCAACTAGCATTTAGGTTGGTCAACTAGCATTTAGGAAGGCTAATCGCATGTAACTACTAGCATTTAGGGCTAATCGCATGTAACTACTAGCATTTAGGGCTATACCACATGTAACTACTAGCATTTAGGCTATACCACATGTAACTACTAGCATTTAGGGCTATACCACATGTATCAACTAGCAATTAGGGCTAATCGCCTATAAGTACTAGCATTTAGCCCCCAATCGCATGAATCATGGGCGATTGGCCTCCTAATCGCCTCTAACATAGGCGATTAGGGTTGCTAATCGCCTGTAACCTTGCTGTTCCAGTTTTTCGCGCGTTTAACGCTCCAAATCAGATCTAGAACGTGTGTAACCACCCAATATCATCCCAACAACTATTCTAAACATGTTTAAACTAAGATCCTTCGTTTTGCCTCGTATTATCAGTCCTGCATGCAATCACGTATTCCAAACACCATTCACATAGCATGCAACATCACACTAACATGCGTAACTATCACCCTAATAATCAGTTACTCAGATTTTATCATCATAATATCATTATTATTCTGATCTAACATAATAACACGTCATTCATTCATCTTGAATCATAAAAACCCTAGCTTTCTAATCCTAAACACACATAACACATGTATACTAGTTAGAATCCGATTATCAACACTTATTAACGATTTTCAGAAAGCTTTTTCATTTTAGAACAGGTCTGGACCATTAGGGATTGAATGAAAACGTTTATAAGGATTCATGGATGGAAACCAAACCTTAGATTTGTGAAAGAATGATGGATTAAGCTTGAAACCTTGTGTTTTGATCAAAAATCGCGTTCCAGAGGTTGTGTGTGTGTTGGGGCGGGTTATGGGACGACTAGGGTTTGTATAATGAAGTTTAGGAGGTCAAGTATGGTATTTATAGTCGTTTTTAGTCGTCCAGCCCGTAACTAGCGATTATGCAGCCTTTACACGCGATTAGGAAGCCTAATCGCATGTAAGTTCATGCAATTGGGGCCTAATCGCATGAACAGTCATGCAATTGGTCCCCTACTCGCCCCTATGACTGCCCACTCGCCCCTACTATAGGCGATTGGGCTATCCTAATCGCCTATAGGGGCCTGTTCCGTGTGTTTTGCGCGTTAAACCCCGTTTTAACATATGTTAACACATATTCACATACCGACAAGTCACATAATGATTGTAAACACATAACACTTGTAAATACACATATTCACACTCGTTCACCAATTCCCGGGACTCGAGACTTGTATGTTCCGTATGTCCTGACGATCCTACAAATCGTCACCGTTTGTACACTTGGTTAAGGACCGACATCTAATGAACCTCTAGACCATCCAATGATCTTCTAGACTAAACCGATAGTTCCCGAACCATAACCCGACTTAACTAACCCAGTTAAGTACAATATACGCGTGACTCGCTTAGGTAGACTTTCATCTAGACAACGTTGTTAACCAGAATTTGCCGGGTGTCACATCATCCCCACGTTAAAAGAATTTTCGTCCCGAAAATTGCACAAGTAACAAAAGAACAAAAGAAATAACGAAGGGAACAAACGAAAGATAGAAACCAAGAGAGAGAGATTTACCCGAGTTGTCACATCATCCCCACGTTAAAAGGAATCTCGCCCCGAGATTCATTCAGCTGCAGAAGAGACATATCTCGACTCGAACGCTTCCTTAGGAAAGAGATGAGGATACTTAGACTTCATCTGATCCTCCCGTTCCCAAGTGTACTCTGGTCCCCGGTTCGAGTTCCACCGAACCTTAACGATGCGAATCTTGCTGTGACGTAGGCTACGAATCTTGTAATCAAGGATCTCCACAGGTTCTTCCACAATCCGAAGACGATCATCAACCTTGATCTCTTCCAGTGGAACAATGAGAGACTCGTCAGCCAGACACTTCTTCAAGTTGGACACATGGAAGACGTTATGTACGTTACCGAGCTCCGTCGGTAAATCAAGACGATATGCCACCGGCCCAATCCGTTCCAGGATCGTAAATGGGCCGACATACCGCGGATTGAGTTTGCCACGCTACCAAAGCGTATGACGCCCTTCCATGGTGAGACTTTTAGAAGTACTTTGTCATTAACTTGGAATTCCAATGGTTTGCGACGCTGATCAGCATAACTCTTTTGCCGATCCCGTGCCGCTGCCAACCGGTTACGAATCTGTACGATCTTTTCCGAAGTTTCGTACACTAGTTCAGGCCCAGTGAGTTGACTCTCACCCACTTCAGCCCAACAAAGAGGAGAACGGCATTTCCGTCCGTACAGTGCCTCGAACGGAGCCGCCTTGATGCTCGTGTGATAACTGTTGTTGTACGAGAATTCTACTAACGGTAAATGAGCTTCCCAACCTTTGCCAAAATCGATCACACATGCCCGCAGCATGTCTTCTAAAGTTTGAATTGTGCGCTCACTCTGACCGTTAGTCTGTGGATGGTAAGCTGTACTCATGTCTAGTTGGGTACCCAAAGCCTTGTGCAAAGACTTCCAGAAGTGAGAAGTAAAATGGGAGTCACGATCCGAGATAATAGAAACTGGCACCCCGTGCTTAGAAACAACCTCCTTCAAATAAAGGCGAGCCAAACGATCCATGGTGTCGGTCTCCTTAATAGCAAGAAAATGGGCTGATTTCGTCAACCGATCGACAATCACCCATATCTTGTCATTACCACTGGGTGATTTAGGAAGTTGCGTGACAAAATCCATGGTAATCCGTTCCCATTTCCATTCCGGAATTTCAGGTTGTTGCAAGAGACCCGACGGTTTCTGGTATTCCACCTTGACCTTAGCACAGGTCAAGCATTTGCCCACGTATGAGGCTATATCGGACCTCATGTTTGGCCACCAGTAAAGCACCTTCAGATCTTGGTACATCTTATCCGAACCAGGATGAATAGAATACCGGGACTTATGAGCCTCATCAAGGACAAGCTCCCGTAGTCCCCCGAATAAAGGAACCCATATGCGTTCTGCGAAGTAGTGCAGGCCATCAGGTCTTCGCTCGAGGTGCTTGTCGGCACCGTGCATAGTTTCAGCTTTAAGGTTTTACTCCTTCAAAGCTTCTAACTGGGCAGAACGGAGTTGATCAGGTAGGGATGAATGAATGGATTAAGCTTGAAACCTTGTGTTTTGATCAAAAATCGCGTTCCAGAGGTTGTGTGTGTGTTGGGGCGGGTTATGGGACGACTAGGGTTTGTATAATGAAGTTTAGGAGGTCAAGTATGGTATTTATAGTCGTTTTTAGTCGTCCAGCTCGTAACTAGCGATTATGCAGCCTTTACACGCGATTAGGAAGCCTAATCGCATGTAAGTTCATGCAATTGGGGCCTAATCGCATGAACAGTCATGCAATTGGTCCCCTACTCGCCCCTATGACTGCCCACTCGCCCCTACTATAGGCGATTGGGCTATCCTAATCGCCTATAGGGGCCTGTTCCGTGTGTTTTGCGCGTTAAACCCCGTTTTAACATATGTTAACACATATTCACATACCGACAAGTCACATAATGATTGTAAACACATAACACTTGTAAATACACATATTCACACTCGTTCACCAATTCCCGGGACTCGAGACTTGTATGTTCCGTATGTCCTGACGATCCTACAAATCGTCACCGTTTGTACACTTGGTTAAGGACCGACATCTAATGAACCTCTAGACCATCCAATGATCTTCTAGACTAAACCGATAGTTCCCGAACCATAACCCGACTTAACTAACCCAGTTAAGTACAATATACGCGTGACTCGCTAAGGTAGACTTTCATCTAGACAACGTTGTTAACCAGAATTTGCCGGGTGTCACATGGTGCCACATCACCATCACCCCAAGCCCCACGCCAAGGACTCTGCCCCCGCCCCCCTCCTTCCTTCCCTCTCCACGCCAGGGTGGCGGTGGTGTTCCCCCCCCTCCCGCCCCTTTCCCGCCCCCCACTCCGTCCAGTCTTATGGAAAGTTGTACTTAAAAAAGGTGATTCACTAGTCTTACAAGCAAATGTGATGATGATATGGCTAAAAGTCTAGATGGAGCTAGTGATGGGTATGAAGTCCTAAACTTCGCGTGAGGTGCAATGTTTGGAAGAGATCCTCTAGTTGGACTAGTATTGTATATTGAACAATAACTTTAACACATATCCCATATCTGCTTGTGAGATGAGCAGATCCCATGCGTTCTTACCACATCACCAACACCACTTGAATTGTTGTCGCATCATCAACACATCCTTTGGAGAAACTAGCGGATCATCAAGACTTAAAAAAGTTTAAAAATTCATTAATTAAAAACCATGCAAAAATCTTTTAACGCCCTAAAAGTAACATAAAAATTGAGGATAATAGTTTAGAACTTCCTTAGTCTGAATCATTTGCATTAGTAGTAGAGATTTGGATTCTCAAATTACATTTGGTGGACATTGGGAAAAAAAAAACTAAAAATGGGGATGACACTAAGCCATTTGGCGGTATCAAGCTAGCTTTTCTGCAACCCATAGTGATGCCGCCAATTGAATTGGTGTAGTCATTGATGCCGCCAAACGGTTTAGAGGCATCACACTTGATGCTGCCAATCCAATTAGCGGTTACCTTGATGCCGCCAATTCAAGGTGAGGCATCATTTCTTATATAAGGCATCGGCCAACTTCCAATTCTCTCAATCCCCATTTACAACACAAATACATTCTATCATTCTCACATATCTCAATCCCATTTACAACACCACATATCTCAATCCCATTTACAACACAATTGTAAAAAAACTAAACAAAATACCAATATGAGATATAATACTTTTCCCGCAATTGTTTTGGAGGGTACGGTTTTTTATTGATATTGGTTCGATGTTACATCCACATGGAGTTATAACAGTATTAGGCGGGGATGAGCCGTGCTTAAAAGCATTCTCTCCCGTCTCATCCCCTGCTTGGCTGTACTTAAAAAAGGTGATTCACTAGTCTTACAAGCAAATGTGATGATGATATGGCTAAAAGTCTAGATGGAGCTAGTGATGGGTATGAAGTCCTAAACTTCGCGTGAGGTGCAATGTTTGGAAGAGATCCTCTAGTTGGACTAGTATTGTATATTGAACAATAACTTTAACACATATCCCATATCTGCTTGTGAGATGAGCAGATCCCATGCGTTTTTACCACATCACCAACACCACTTGAATTGTTGTCGCATCATCAACACATCCTTTGGAGAAACTAGCGGATCATCAAGACTTAAAAAAGTTTAAAAATTCATTAATTAAAAACCATGCAAAAATCTTTTAACGCCCTAAAAGTAACATAAAAATTGAGGATAATAGTCTAGAACTTCCTTAGTCTGAATCATTTGCATTAGTAGTAGAGATTTGGATTCTCAAATTACATTTGGTGGACATTGGGAAAAAAAAAACTAAAAATGGGGATGACACTAAGCCATTTGGCGGTATCAAGCTAGCTTTTCTGCAACCCATAGTGATGCCGCCAATTGAATTGGTGTAGTCATTGATGCCGCCAAACGGTTTAGAGGCATCACACTTGATGCTGCCAATCCAATTAGCGGTTACCTTGATGCCGCCAATTCAAGGTGAGGCATCATTTCTTATATAAGGCATCGGCCAGCTTCCAATTCTCTCAATCCCCATTTACAACACAAATACATTCTATCATTCTCACATATCTCAATCCCATTTACAACACCACATATCTCAATCCCATTTACAACACAATTGTAAAAAAACTAAACAAAATACCAATATGAGATATAATACTTTTCCTGCAATTGTTTTGGATGGTACGGTTTTTTATTGATATTGGTTCGATGTTACATCCTCATGGAGTTATAACGGTATTAGGCGTGGATGAGCCGTGCTTAAAAGCATTCTCTCCCCTCTCATCCCCTGCTTGGCTGTACTTAAAAAAGGTGATTCACTAGTCTTACAAGCAAATGTGATGATGATATGGCTAAAAGTCTAGATGGAGCTAGTGATGGGTATGAAGTCCTAAACTTCGCGTGAGGTGCAATGTTTGGAAGAGATCCTCTAGTTGGACTAGTATTGTATATTGAACAATAACTTTAACACATATCCCATATCTGCTTGTGAGATGAGCAGATCCCATGCGTTTTTACCACATCACCAACACCACTTGAATTGTTGTCGCATCATCAACACATCCTTTGGAGAAACTAGCGGATCATCAAGACTTAAAAAAGTTTAAAAATTCATTAATTAAAAACCATGCAAAAATCTTTTAACGCCCTAAAAGTAACATAAAAATTGAGGATAATAGTCTAGAACTTCCTTAGTCTGAATCATTTGCATTAGTAGTAGAGATTTGGATTCTCAAATTACATTTGGTGGACATTGGGAAAAAAAAAACTAAAAATGGGGATGACACTAAGCCATTTGGCGGTATCAAGCTAGCTTTTCTGCAACCCATAGTGATGCCGCCAATTGAATTGGTGTAGTCATTGATGCCGCCAAACAGTTTAGAGGCATCACACTTGATGCTGCCAATCCAATTAGCGGTTACCTTGATGCCGCCAATTCAAGGTGAGGCATCATTTCTTATATAAGGCATCGGCCAGCTTCCAATTCTCTCAATCCCCATTTACAACACAAATACATTCTATCATTCTCACATATCTCAATCCCATTTACAACACCACATATCTCAATCCCATTTACAACACAATTGTAAAAAAACTAAACAAAATACCAATATGAGATATAATACTTTTCCTGCAATTGTTTTGGATGGTACGGTTTTTTATTGATATTGGTTCGATGTTACATCCTCATGGAGTTATAACGGTATTAGGCGTGGATGAGCCGTGCTTAAAAGCATTCTCTCCCCTCTCATCCCCTGCTTGGCTGTACTTAAAAAAGGTGATTCACTAGTCTTACAAGCAAATGTGATGATGATATGGCTAAAAGTCTAGATGGAGCTAGTGATGGGTATGAAGTCCTAAACTTCACGTGAGGTGCAATGTTTGGAAGAGATCCTCTAGTTGGACTAGTATTGTATATTGAACAATAACTTTAACACATATCCCATATCTGCTTGTGAGATGAGCAGATCCCATGCGTTTTTACCACATCACCAACACCACTTGAATTGTTGTCGCATCATCAACACATCCTTTGGAGAAACTAGCGGATCATCAAGACTTAAAAAAGTTTAAAAATTCATTAATTAAAAACCATGCAAAAATCTTTTAACGCCCTAAAAGTAACATAAAAATTGAGGATAATAGTCTAGAACTTCCTTAGTCTGAATCATTTGCATTAGTAGTAGAGATTTGGATTCTCAAATTACATTTGGTGGACATTGGGAAAAAAAAAAACTAAAAATGGGGATGAAACTAAGCCATTTGGCGGTATCAAGCTAGCTTTTCTGCAACCCATAGTGATGCCGCCAATTGAATTGGTGTAGTCATTTATGCCGCCAAACGGTTTAGAGGCATCACACTTGATGCTGCCAATCCAATTAGCGGTTACCTTGATGCCGCCAATTCAAGGTGAGGCATCATTTCTTATATAAGGCATCGGCCAGCTTCCAATTCTCTCAATCCCCATTTACAACACAAATAAATTCTATCATTCTCACATATCTCAATCCCATTTACAACACCACATATCTCAATCCCATTTACAACACAATTGTAAAAAACTAAACAAAATACCAATATGAGATATAATAATTTTCCCGCAATTGTTTTGGAGGGTACGGTTTTTTATTGATATTGGGTCGATGTTACATTCACATGGAGTTATAACGTTATTAGGCGGGGATGAGCCGTGCTTAAAAGCGTTCTCTCCCGTCTCATCCCCTGCTTGGCTGTACTTAAAAAAGGTGATTCACTAGTCTTACAAGCAAATGTGATGATGATATGGCTAAAAGTCTAGATGGAGCTAGTGATGGCTATGAAGTCCTAAACTTCGCGTGAGGTGCAATGTTTGGAAGAGATCCTCTAGTTGGACTAGTATTGTATATTGAACAATAACTTTAACACATATCCCATATCTGCTTGTGAGATGAGTAGATCCCATGCGTTTTTACCACATCACCAACACCACTTGAATTGTTGTCGCATCATCAACACATCCTTTGGAGAAACTAGCGAATCATCAAGACTTAAAAAAGTTTAAAAATTCATTAATTAAAAACCATGCAAAAATCTTTTAACGCCCTAAAAGTAACATAAAAATTGAGGATAATAGTCTAGAACTTCCTTAGTCTGAATCATTTGCATTAGTAGTAGAGATTTGGATTCTCAAATTACATTTGGTGGACATTGGAAAAAAAAAAACTAAAAATGGGGATGACACTAAGCCATTTGGCGGTATCAAGCTAGCTTTTCTGCAACCCATAGTGATGCCGCCAATTGAATTGGTGTAGTCATTGATGCCGCCAAACGGTTTAGCGGCATCACACTTGATGCTGCCAATCCAATTAGCGGTTACCTTGATGCCGCCAATTCAAGGTGAGGCATCATTTCTTATATAAGGCATCGGCCAGCTTCCAATTCTCTCAATCTCCATTTACAACACAAATATATTCTATCATTCTCACATATCTCAATCCCATTTACAACACCACATATCTCAATCCCATTTACAACACAATTGTAAAAAACTAAACAAAATACCAATATGAGATATAATACTTTTCACGCAATTGTTTTAGAGGGTACGGTTTTTTATTGATATTGGGTCGATGTTACATCCACATGGAGTTATAACAGTATTAGGCGGGGATGAGCCGTGCTTAAAAGCATTCTCTCCCGTCTCATCCCCTGCTTGGCTGTACTTAAAAAAGGTGATTCACTAGTCTTATAAGCAAATGTGATGATGATATGGCTAAAAGTCTAGATGGAGCTAGTGATGGGTATGAAGTCCTAAACTTCGCGTGAGGTGCAATGTTCGGAAGAGATCTTCTAGTTGGACTAGTATTGTATATTAAACAATAACTTTAACACATATCCCATATCTGCTTGTGAGATGAGCACATCCCATACGTTTTTACCACCTCACCAACACCACTTGAATTGTTGTCGCATCATCAACACATCCTTTGGAGAAACTAGCGGATCATCAAGACTTAAAAAAGTTTAAAAATTCATTAAAAACCATGCAAAAATCTTTTAACACCCTATAAGTAACATAAAAATCGAAGATAATAGTCTAGAACTTCCTTAGTCTTACCAAGGTGGAGCCAAGTTAAAAAATATATATATATATTTTTTTTATGTTAATTTGGTTTTGAGTGTAGTATAGACTTGTAGTATGTGCTTTGGTGACTTCTAAACCACCTTTTGTTTAATTTTAACTTATTTTAAATATAGTAATCGAATAAAATAACTAAAATACACAATATTTAAATTTGAAGTCATTGATTTATATATCTTTTACACTATTTTATATAAATTGACAAAATGCTTGCTTAATATAACGAGTTAACTGAGTATTAATAAATAATTTGATTTGGTAGGAAAACAAAAACAATTTGATTTTGAAAAAACCTCAAAAGTAGTGATTGTGTAAAAATGGAAGGAGGGTATTTGTGTATATCTCTGTTACCTTATTAAGGAGCAAAGATAGCTAACATGGTAATTTTAAGAAGGGAGTTCAAAAGTCTCATGCTTTAAACTTTAAATATCATGTAAAACTTTCCTTTTTTTTTGATCGGCCAACAAATTGGAATCACTCACGGAACACTAGAGTATCATCGTGCCACCAATGTTGCCACGCGATCATATTCCACCACCAAGTCACCAATTCAGGAGGAAACTCATAATTATGAGAAAACCCCCTTTGTGAGATTCGAACCCAGGACCTTATGGTCCCTAAGTCTTATCTCACCACCAAGATGCCGATGGGCTATAATGCCTTTGGCATGTAAAACTTTCTTATAGTACCATTGTTATTGCATTATCCACTTGTACAATGGTATGAATATATCAATTAGTGACTTTCTACATACATGCATTTATATGATGACTGTTCATATGTTTAACTCCAATATTTTTATTACTCTTGTATTTATGTAAGGCATATGATATTCCATATGCTTAACTCCTATATTTTTATTACTCTTATAGTTATGTGTAACGGTCTCTATAAAATAAACAAATATACTTGATATGAGGATACAACATGTACTAGAACAGCACTCATGTTTCGATTATTCAGAAATTTTAATTACAATACTTTGGTAATTCATTATTGTACTCGTGTTCCTACTTGTTTTTCTTTGTAGAAGATGATAATAGAGATGAACATCCTTTTGATGGTGAGTTCGAGTTCAGTAAAGGTAATTCGTTTTATTTTGTATTCATATTTTGTTTCATTTACTGTGTTGACTTTTGGTCATAAACTATATGGTTACGAACTTGATAGTTTAAAGTAGTTGTATATGTATTTGTAAGTGGTAAGAAGTTGTTAAATAGCTAATATAAATTATTATTATTCATACTTGAGAAATGAGGTTTTATACAGTATATTCATTTTAAAATGATTATTATTCATATTTGTAGTAACTCATTTAATATCTAAAGACGCATATGTTTATTTATTTTTCTCTATATGAATCAAAATCAAGAAATAGGTGTTTTTTAGATAATGTAGTACCAAGAAGATTTTGGTTGGCACTAGAAGCAACTACCAACTGTAGAAAGTGAAATTTTGCAGCTAGCCGAATGCTGCAGTATGCTTTAGCAGGCTGTGCTGACAACTCGTGCAGATTCATGGAAATGGAAGGGAAGGCGATCAAAAGACTTTTCAGTTTCAGCAGTTAATAGATTGATTATGAATGACGAGTTAGCGGCCACAGAAGGATGCTTTCGCTGGGTTAAATGGTTACCAAGTAAGTGTAACATTTTTATGTGGCGGGCTTGTTTAGATCGATTGCCAACAACAGTGGTGCTCAAATGAAGAAGTATAGACGTTGAACAAGAGTGTAGCTTTTGTGGGGAGTTGGAGGAAACAGTGGATCATGTTTTTACGGAGTGTCAGTTGGCGGGAGGAGTGTGGCAGGAGTTGGCAAAACGGTGGCACATTCCTCCTATCTTTGCCTTTTCGGTTCAAGACTTAACTATTATTCATAAACATGTGAAGGCTTCAAGGATGAAAAAACGAAGTGATTCGACGATTGATAATAGTGGCTTGTTGGTGCATGTGGAGAGCCAGAAACGACTGTATTTTCTCACATAGTTCAAGCAATTGGGTCGACATTAGTACGGCGGTCCAAGCTATGGGTTTTTTGGTGGTTTAAAAAAAGATATAAATGTAATGATATAAATTGGGATACTTGGTGTAGCTTTGGCATGATGTAATTGGTTTTTTGTGGTTGGTGTTCCTGTTTTTTTCTCAAAACAGGTCGCCGTTTTTTGGCGTTGGTTTAATAATATTCATCTTTCAAAAAAAAAAAAAAAAAGATAATGTAGTACCATGATGCAGCTTGCACCATTTGATCCAACTAAAGGAAGGAGGTTATTTAAGATGTAAATTGTAAGTCGTTTTTTGATTAATTTGTTATTCTCTACAATAAGTATTTAGTATATATGAATTTGAAGTACACGCATAGAGCTACAGAGGTGTCGTTTTTGACCCATTCTCTTATAAATGGGTCAATCTTTATTGGATTAAAAGGATAAAATAAAAGATTAGGTTAATAGAATAATATGAAACGAGTCAAATAGAGGTTGAACATTTAAAAATTTCACTGATCGAATATAATGAATCTAGACCTTCGACTATGCACAAGAAATGTTTTTAATCATGGGAAAAGAAGTAAAAACAAGAATGGGTAGTACTCAGGATACATTTATATGAGTCATATGTGCTATGTTACTTTCATATGAGCTACAGAAGCGAAACTGTGTAGAGATTAATAATTGAGGTAATAATATCTTTGCTCCAAGATTTGTTCTTACAACAACTTTAAATAAAGGTTTAAGTTAATGCTGAAGTAATACTCGGTCAGTTATAAAAATATATGTTAAAGCTTGGAGGTTTTTGTTTCTTACAAAACTTTTGGTGATCTGGTCAACAATGTGAAGTAAAAAAAGAGTTGATTTTTCATCTTAAAAACCTTTGAAGAATTTCATTTTGAATGAACACCAAAATGTACTTTTTCATTTATTTACAAACCGGACGTTGGTATTGTTGATGCTCTTTAATAGTCATTATTCATGAAATTATGGTTATGAATACATACATACATACAATAGCGTTTACCAAGTTTTGTCAAATTTATGACCCTTAGGATGGTATCTCTAGCTTCTGCATCTACCAATTTCATTTTGTTTAGCAAAATACAGCGGACTTAAGAGTACATTCAAGTATGGAGGTGAAAGTCCAAATTGTGGGTCAAGAACCGGAGAATATAATGCTTTGTTCTCTATGAAGGAAACACTACTAATATCTATGCCTATAGAACTATAAAAACATGATGTAATTGGAAGCCTTTTACAATCTACATTGTTAGCATTGTTACTCTTTTACAAATAGATATCCCTATTGTGAATCTATATTATTACAAAGAAGAGAGCTATTATGATCAGAGTTGCCATGCATACTACTATAAGAGTTTCTTTAGTATGTAACTTCAAAAGAAACCCGCTGCAATGCGCGGGGTTTCCACTAGTTTATGAGTAGTAATTTGTTTTGAATCATTATGCAAAATACAAATCATTTCACATTCTCTCATTAAATTAGTTTATCATCATCATCATACTCAGTTAATCCCACCTATAGCAAAGCTAAGGTAGAGTCTGGGGGGGGGGGGGGGGGGTTAAGATGCAGACTTCCTTACCTCTACCCTTAAGAATAGAGAGGATGCTTCCAGTGAGACCTCCGGCTCGATGTGGTTTGTATCAAGCCTTGGACATAAGGCATAGAATACTTAGCAATCGGGACAAACCCGATCGGTGCATGTACCCTCTTTGTCTTTCGGCTATCCACGCCACCACATGATGCATGATTAACCGTCCGTCGTTTTTAACGTTATTTTCACGAAATTAGTAAAATAACGTTAAAACTAGTGCAACTTTACTTTTGCCCCCCAAGGGTAACACATATAATTATATGCGCACACCGTAAGTGGGGCGTCATTAAATTAGTTTATGAGTAGTTTAATTAACGATTCTTTTTTTAATGGGACGGCTAGATCACCCGGTTAGGCTTTTAGCCTTTAATCACTCAAGTCCTGGGTATGAATCCAGTGGTTGGCATTACTGCCAGGCTGAACCATGCCACAGTTCACCCCTCGCCAATATTCGACCCTGAGACCTCCTGGGCAGGAACCCTACCTAAATGGGTAAATCTTCCCACCTCCCCCCAAACTTAGTTAATGATTCCTTTTTTTGGACAGCTCGATCACCTGGTTAGGCCTTTGGCCTTTGATCACCCAAGTCCTGAGAAGGAATCCCGTGGTTGGTATATTACTGCCAGGTTGAACAGGCGCAGTTCAGCCCCCCGCTAGAATTCACCCATGAGACATCCTGAGCAAAAACCCTACCTAAATGGGTAAACCTTCCCACCTCCCCAAACTTACTTAATGATTCCATAATGCCAACAAAATATACCATTGAAGATAGTTCTCTTTTTCGAATTTCTTGGACTGATAGAAACGACTAATGATAAATGCTTAGCCAAAAGCTATCATTTACCTCTCTCCTCGCTTCTTTGTATATTATGTTAGTTTATTATAAGCACGGACGGTAAATCATGCATCATGTGGTGGCGTGGATAGCAAAACGACAAAGGGGTACATGCATCGATCGGGTTTGTCCCGATTGCTAAGTGTTCGGTGCCTTATGTTTAAGGCTTGATACCAAACCACATCGAGCCGGGGGTTTCACTGGAAGCAACCTCTCTATTCTTAGGGGTAGAGGTAAGGTTGTCTACATCTTATCCTCCTCAGACCCTACCTTAGCTTTGCTATAGGTAGGATTAACTGAGTATGATGATGACGACGACGACGTTAGCCATCGAATATGTAAATTAGCTTGCTAGTTTGCAAATTTTTGGGTTAACTACTGTAGCTTCAAATCAACATTTTGGTTTCTTTTTTAAGGCTTGCTACTATCAGTATTTGGATGGCTTTTACTTGAAAATTGGTCTTCTTTTGCTTGAAATTTGAAAACCATACAAGAAATATGGTAACTTATTGTTTGTTGGGCCAAATTAGACCAGGCCCAAATATAAGAACACACTTACTACTTACACACCTAATTAACCGACCCACCAGACAATAGAAACCAATTATTCTAACCAAACGGTTGGAAAAGAAATTATTTTGTTTTATGCCATAAACTACAATCACAACCCAAATCTAGATTTTCAAATTTACACAAATTTGTTACTGCCCAAACATGAGAATTCATCACAAAATACTAATCTGATAGGCGAGGGTGTCCATTTGGGTTATAAAACAACATCTGTTGCCCATACAATAGATATGGGTCAAGCCCATACTTTACAATTGTTTCAGTCCATAACACAATTTCAGTTTTAAATCCAGTTGTGTCAGTTTAGTGAGGTGTGAAGGGAATGCAATTCACTCTCACCCCCCCCCCCCCCTCCCCATACACACACACGGTTACACCCATCGCCAAACCGGGTCGCCTTTCACCCTTCATAATCACGGTAACAGGCATGAATAGAGTGAGAGATGGGGCCTACCACAATCAACCAATCACACATTTTTAGTTTGTTTAGTGTTTAGTTAAAACCACAACACCCTTGTGAAAATGATTGTTTTGTTAAATGTTCATAGCTTACGTGGCACTTTGACAAACCCTTAACCGCTACACATAGTATATAAAGTGAGTGTTATGATCCACTACAAACCTTATGTTATAATTTTAATGAGGGGAATAAATGGCAATCATTCTCTAATTATGAAGAGTTGACTAATTTGAAAGTGAATTTCAAACCTTTGACCGTTGAATTCACTTTTGAAAAGGAATTCAATCCTAATTTGGAGGTGGGCCGAGATATGGTTAAAAAGAATTTATTAGGCCAGCATAAGAAGTTGGGAGATAAAAAAAATTAAAAAGGCCAAGGAAAAGATTGGGCTACCCATGATGATATCTGTGGACTCCAGGCCAAACCCACCGAAAAGAACTCGACTAGATTTTGACCCTCACGGGTCGGACCCCTTTGACCTGGATGTTTTGTTGGGTCTTAACCAGTATGCTAATGTTCAACAGACAAAAATAGGGGAATGCAAGGATAAAAATTCCAGTCTCGCTAATATGCCGCATGAAGAAGGGAATGTGAAACGGATTGATCTAAACTCGCAGCCAACGCATAGTGAAGCATCGGCAGCGGCGTCTGGTGATAAAGTCACAACGGATTCGGAGTCGGTGTCTATTGAACAGGAAGTACAAGTCGAAACAGACGCTACTGTAGCGATGGGGGAAAGGGTGGGGGCTTCTTTCCGTGGATATGAAGGATTGGTTCGCAATTCAGTGATTGACGAAGGCTCACAGAAAGGTAATCCATGAATTTTCTTTCGATTAATGTGAAAGGGATTGGGGCGGATGGGAAGATAGGATGGGTGAAAGGTCTTAAATTAAAGAACGATGTTTCTTTTTTGGCGCTGCAAGAATCTCAGTTGGCTAATTCTGATTCTGTGAATGTGGAACGTATTTGGGGTGGTAAAGGTTTTAAGTATGATATTGTGGAAGCTGAGGGTAGGTCGGGTGGGCTTGTTAATATGTGGGATGAAAAAGTGTTTGTGAAGACAGAGACGATTACTAACAGGAATTTTTTGATTTCGATTGGTCATCTCGTATCGGATAACTTGGTCCTAAATATTGTGAATGTTTACGGCCCTCAAAGTGTTGTTCAAAAAGATTTTTGTGGGGTCAACTTAAGGAGGTGATGACGGGCCGCGAGGGGTTATGGATTTTGCTTGGAGACTTTAACGTGGTTCGTTTTCCTGAAGAGCGCAAGAATTCGGATTTTAATTCGGCTAGTGCGTATGATTTTAATACTTTTATTGATGATATGGGTCTACAGGAATATAAGATGAAGGGGGTAAATTTACCTATATGGTTGGGTCAGATAAAGGTTTCAAGTTTAGCAAGATTGATAGAATTCTGGTTTGCAATAATTTTTTAAACAAGTGGCCTTTAGCGACTTTTCGTGCTCTTCCTCGGGAAAGATCGGATCATTGCCCGTTGCTTCTATCTTTGGTGAATTCTAACTTTGGCCCAAAACCATTCCGATGGTTTAATTCTTGGCTTGATAGGGACGGGTGTGAAAAATTAATTGTTGACACTCTAGATGATGGGCGTGGTCTTGGGGCTCCTGATCTCTCTATAGCTGAAAAGTTTAAGAGAGTAAGGAATGCTCTTAAGGCTTGGTGGGATGATATGGGGGACAAGGAGAAGGCCGAATATATTGAGATGAATGCTGAAGTTAATCGCTTAGAATTAAAAATGGAGGATGTGGAATTAGAGGAAGAGGAACTTTGGGTATATGAAGAGTGTAAAAAGGGGGTCGCTTGGTTTGATCATCTTAGAACTCGGGATACCATTCAGAAATCTCGGGTTAGGTGGGCGGGAAGTGGGGATGAAAATTCTGCCTTTTTCCATTGTGTGGTTAATGGGAGGAAAGCTAAAAACAATATTCTAGGTTTTATGATTAACGGGGCTTGGGTTTCTAAACCATCTTTGGTTAAGAAACATGTTTTTCAATTCTTTCTTAGTTTGTTCTCTGCTGATGTTTCAGGTAGGCCGCCATTGGTTTGCGAAAACTTAAAAGTTCTTAATGAAGATTTGAAAGCAGAGCTGGTAGAGGCGTTTTCCAAGGAAGAGATCAAAGCTGCAGTTTTTGGGTGTGGTAGTGACCGTGCTCCTGGGCCAGACGGGTTTAATTTTTTCTTCTTGAAGAAATTTTGGGCTTTCTTTGAAGACGACTTTTTTAATTTGATGAATCAGTTTTATGAGACGGGGTCGATCAACCATGGTTATAGTGCTTCTTTCATTACATTGATTCCAAAGACTAAAAACCCAACCGACTTGAAAGAGTATAGGCCGATAACTTTGATTGGGATAATGTCCAAGGTGATCTCAAAAGTATTGGTGAATCGGATTAAAAAAGTGATGAAGTTTATTATTTCTGAAACACAAAGTGGTTTTCTTTCGGATCGGTTTATTCTTGATGGGCCTCTTATAATTAACGAAGTCATTGCCTGGTTGAAAAAAAGAGGTGATAAAGCTTTTATGTTCAAAATAGATTTTCAAAAGGCTTACGATAACATTGATTGGAGTTTTTTGTTATCTATTATGGGGCAAATGGGTTTTCCGGAGCGATGGTGTAGATGGGTTGATGGCATTTTAAGGTCGGCTCGCTCCTCCGTTCTTGTTAACGGGTCCCCTACCTTCATTTTCCAGTGCGAGAAAGGTTTGAGACAAGGCGACCCTCTATCTCCATTTCTTTTCCTCATAGTGATGGAGGTGTTCACGTGTTTGTTGAATAAAGCTTCGAATATTGGAGACTTTAAGGGTCTTTCGATAGGTAATGGTGGGCCGATTTTGTCTCATCTTCTTTATGCGGATGATGCGCTCATTGTTGGGGAGTGGTCTCGGGATAACTTCCTTCATATGTTTCGTCTTCTTCGGATTTTTCATTTATGCTCCGGTTTGAAGATAAATCTACAAAAGTCTAATGTATTTAGTATTAATTGTTCGGATGAAGAGGTTCAAGTTCTAGCCGAGATGTCTGGGTGTAAGCATGAGTCTTTGCCTTTTGATTACCTCGGTATCAAAGTTGGGGCCAACATGAATCGAATTTGGAATTGGGACACGGTAGTGAATAAATGTAAGGCTAGATTAAAGTCGTGGAAGGCGAATACTTTATCTATTGGAGGTAGACTTATCCTTATCAAATCGGTATTGTCTAGTTTGCCTATCTATTATATGTCTCTTTATAAATATCCTTTTAAAGTTATGGGGGATTTGGAAAGTTTGATGAAGAGGTTCTTACGGGGAGGGGATGAAAACGTAAAGAAAATTCATTGGGTGGCTTGGGATATTATTGCGAGGCCTCTAAAAGATGGGGGTTGGGAGTTTCTCATATTTCGGATGTTAATTTGTCTCTTCTTACTAAGTGGGTTTGGAGGTATAAAGTGGAGAGTGCAAGTTTCTGGCGTAAGATCATCGATAGTTGTCATGCGAGTTCGAAGAATTGGGACATTCTCCCTATTAATAAAACTGTCGTGGGGGGTTGGAAGGCAATGGTATCTCACATAAATAAAGCCGATAGGAGTTCCAAGTTGGTCAAGCCCTTGTTTCGAAGTGTTCTTGGAAACGGAAAAGCGATTAGATTTTGGTTTGATAAATGGTGTGGAAATGATTCTTTTAAAAACGCTTTTCCTAATTTGTTTAAAGTGGCCGCTCATAAACAAGCTACTGTAGCAGAATTGTGGCCTCATATTTCAGCTGGTGATAGTGGTAAGTATTCCCGCCTGTCACGCGGGTGACCCGGGTTCGATCCCCGGCAACGGCACCAAAAACTTGATGTGCTATGTATGGTCTAAAAATAACTACCTAACCTAGACACCTAGTAATATAAAACAGACTCAACTAAACTAGACCACACGACAGGCAAGTGTACCTATCAATGCAGTACAGACTAAGTAAGTCCGAGTATCGAACCCACGGGACACAACTAGAAAACAAAACTAGACTCGACTAAGACTTAACAAATTTGGTTTATAAAATATTTTTGGTTTTTGGTTTTTTTTAATAATTAAATAAAATAAATAAAACAATCAAATAAATAAGATAAACTGACAGCAAGGATAATTGAGGAAAATATCAGGATAGGAAGGCAACTACCTAGGTCAAGAATCCTACATGAAAAATCACAACTCTCGGCAATGGAAAACTGAATGGCTTACCAGATTCTAAAGATAACTCAAGAAACCCTAAGACGTGCTAGATCTCCTCCCGGTCTCACCAACACACCCCAAAGAATCCTAAAGAATAAAACACTGGCTATCTAGCTCGAATCACCTCCAGGTCTCTCTAATCACAATACATCAGAAGATGTAAAGGAGTAATTTAATTGGGTTAACTATGACTTAGAATTGCAAGAAACTAAAGACAACTAGGATAGGATCACCTCCCGGTCTCACCCAAAACCTAACACCTAAAGCTCTAGACAACCCAACATTCCATCACCTCCCGGTCTCAAGAATGGAAGAATACAAAAGTCCTCTAAATTCTCTAATCAAGTTCCTATGGCTTTCGGTACCAAAACCATAAACTAAGCTACAAGCACCAAGCAGGTAACCCTAATAATCATCCAAACATGAAAGACATTCACGAAGACGATTATGGAACTATCAAAAATAATAAATTAGACTTAAGTACGCACACACATCATAATAAACACCAACCAAATCGTTACCAAAACATTAACCATTCAAAAATAAATCCAAATCCGAGAGTATAAAACTAACATGCGATCATCATACAACCTAGGTAGTGGTTCAAGATTTAGCTACTCATAATAATGAAAATCGATAAAAACATAGGTTCAAAATAAAAATTAATCATGGTCTCAATATTCATGAACACGAAGTAAATAAATATGAAAACAAAAATTTATTATAGTCGAACCCGTAACTTCAGTCTTGAATCCGAGCCTTCCTGGCCTTCAATTAACCTCTAAACAATTTGAAGCTGCTCTTGTATAGCGATTGACTCCTTTGGCTTTGGCGGCTGTGATGATATATGGAGAATAATGTGCCACCCAACGACTTTTTTCCTTTTAGTGTTTCGTGACTCCTAATTATAAATGCAAACATTTGTTTTTACATTGTCAAAACCTATTTTTGACTTGGGCCACGAGCCCAGGTCTTGCAATTCTTTTTTTTTCTTTATATTATTATTATTATTATTATTATAACTTCATCTTTTCGACTCAGGTGTTCTTGCTCGACCAAAGTTTATCGTTTACGCTCTAATGTCCATGAACACCTGCTCTCAAGTGTTCGTGTCTTGATTAAAATTCTTTCTTTTTGAGCTCATTCTTTCCAAACACCTATACAATAATAAAAATACATAAATATATAATAAAAACAACACAAAACGAATAGAAAACATGACCAAATAATATACAAAATACATAGGAAAAGAGATGTGTTTTGCAACACATCAAAGATCATCGATAGTTGTCATGCGAGTTCGAAGAATTGGGACATTCTCCCTATTAATAAAACTGTCGTGGGGGGTTGGAAGGCAATGGTATCTCACATAAATAAAGCCGATAGGAGTTCCAAGTTGGTCATGTAACAGCCCAAGGTAACCCGTACCACGATATTGTCCGCTTTGCCCGCCCAGCCGTATCAGACTGGTGCCAGACTCACGGTTTTGCATTGGTCTCACTCCCGAAGGACTGGCCAAAACGCGTCTGGTAGAGAAGGTTCCCCCACCCCTTATAAAGAAGTGTTTGTTCTCCTTCTCAACCGATGTGGGATCTTACAATCCACCCCCCTTAGGGAGCCTAGCGTCCCTGTGGGCACGACTGGCACACCGATCCGGGCCCCGGCTCTGATGTAACATCGCAAAATTTTCCCCAAAATTTTAATACATAAAAAGCCCTTATATATATATATATATATATATATATATATATATATTTATTACACCTTTATCATTAATATTATACAAATGTGCCTAAGTCTTTATTTATCCTAACTCACAACTTATATACATACATAAATGTATATAAATAATAATAATAATAATATGATTCTAAATTCTTTTTTTTTTCACATACAAGATTTTTTTTTAAATAAAGCCTTGAGTCAAATAGTCAAAGTCCTAGTCAAAGTCTTAGTCAAACAGTCAAAGTCTTAGTCAAATAGTCAATTCATCATAAAACCTTACTTTATGGTGTTGACAAATTTTAATGGCTAATTGACTCCAAAACTAGTATAAAAACCCACCTATGACCCATTATACTTTGCACCTCTAAATCGATTGTTTCAATCCGATTAAACTTTTCCTCAAACCTTTCTTCTATAGTCTATTACTTCTACAATTGAAGCTTTGATTATAAGCTCTTGTAATTGGCGAATTGGAAGCTTGATATTCTTTCTTTTTCGTTTTCTTCAATTTGGACTAGCTACGTTGTTGAGTCTTTGGGATTCGCCTCGCATACATTCACAACACATTATTCTATTTTTTTTACGAGACATAACATTTTGCTAAGGTGAGTTTTACATAGCCCCTTTTCTATTTATCACCATTTTTGGGGTGAAACATGTTACAACTTTATTTATGCAATTCAATCATCAATGTGTCTATGTGTATTTCTATGTTGCATTATGTCTTGAACATGACTAGGGTAAGCACAATTCTAGCATAAACATTCATCAGCCAAACGGTATACATTGATAGATCTATTGGACTGACAATCCCACCCGGATACGTGCCTCCTACAAAGGTTGCTGTAACGACCGAAAGAATAAACATTCTATAATCTATAATTAATTAACGTCTAATATTAATTAAGCTAATCTGGCCCAATGGAATCGGCCCAATAGATTAAGCCCACTCGATATTAAAAGCCCGTTAAAACATTTAGCCTAAAATATATTGATTAATAATTGTATTCTTATGGTGAAGCCCAACACTTTCAGGCCCAATAAGTTTATTAGCCCATTAAATTTATTCAGCCCACAAGTCTTCTGGCCCAATATCTAAAGCCCAACCCCCAGCCCATTTCCCTGCTGTTAATATACGCATACATGCATATATATATATAGTCTGCATTATTTTTAATTATTACGTATAGAGAGAGGGTGAGAGAAAGAAAGAAGATGAACGGACTCTTCATCTTCCCCGGTTACCTCCTCCGGCGATCAAACCCATATAACCAACCACCACGATCCTCACCCTCCACCCTCTCTATAGCTTAGATCACCATCAACATAATCCTTTCCTTTGAATGACATAAACACATAAACCAGGAACCAATCTAACCGTAAGCTAAACCCAAACAGTCGTTCATCTTCTCCGGCCAGTTATCGTCTCCGGCGAGCCATCACTATCCAACCTTCCTACGACTTTTACGATCATTACTAACCATTATATATATATACAACCAAACCTTCTGTTGAATCTGCTCTCCAACACCAGTCATCTTCTCCGTCTACGGCGAACCACCCATAACTGCTCCGACACCACAACCTGCAACTGTTCGTATCTCAGGCCGCCGCCTTCTTCTCCGGTAGCTCTCCGTCACCAGCAACAACTGGTTACACAGCCATCTCTCTCGTCCTCTTCGTAACCCAGTTATAACTATTCATCTTCTACAACCAGTCACGTTGCTCACCGTAGTCAACTCTAAACCTGACATGCTTCCGTCGCCGGTTATCTCTATATATATATATATATATATATATATATATATATATACGCTGATATCTTAGAACAGAGAGATAACATATCCTTGTTAACTCAAGGTTCGATCAGTATGTTCATCTCTTCTGTTAAGGATGACGAAGAGCTAAACACTACTCCGAGTTATATGAGAAGTGAATCCCGGTTGATTCAGCTTTATATCTATTCTGGATTCGAGTTCGTATATACCGTTGAAGTCAACAGAAAGGTAATAGGTAATTAATTATTCTCATGCATATATATATATATATATATATATATATATATATATATATATGTCCGGGTATATATATAAGAGTGTAATATATCTTTGGTGATTAAGGTCCGATTAATCCGGTTGGTCAGCTTCTCTATTAAGATGACGAGGAACCCCGATCCACAGGAGAGGTTGAAACCCGGTGGATTAGTTTGTGTATTTATTCCGAGTTCGAACCCGTCAGAGCCATAAACACTTGAACCTGGATCCACGAGAAGGGTACGAAGCCGATGCTTATTCCTAGAAAGTCTGGTGATCTGGAGTACAGGATCTCGATTTGATATACGGAGAATGAAAGGTTATTATTAAGTCTATTATTATTATTATTAACGTGTGACGAGTGGGACAATAATATTAACCCGACAATATTAACCGGATACCTATATAAATATATATATTATACAAGAATACATAATATTAAAGTAAAATATAAAAGAATATAAAATATAAAGGATTGTCCCCAACGTTATCACGTGCACAAGCCTTGCACGCGCTAAT
Organism: Ambrosia trifida; assembly: GCA_028751855.1. Classification (NCBI taxonomy): domain Eukaryota; kingdom Viridiplantae; phylum Streptophyta; class Magnoliopsida; order Asterales; family Asteraceae; genus Ambrosia; species Ambrosia trifida. The sequence continues at coordinate 126,838,703 of CM054123.1, read as the reverse complement.
GGTAATAATTATAATAGGTACAATTTATTTGGAGATTATATCGTTAAGGAATAGTCTACAGAATCTGGGAGAATATAATAGAGGTGAGTACATGACCCTTTCCCTTAAAAGCCTTTGGGCTGATTACATGCTTGTTTAGTCGTTATCAAGTATTTTATACGGTTTATATTATAGAAATGTTATCGAGTTGTTAATAGAAATAATAGAACGCGGTCGAATAGAAACTACGTAGGATGGATCCATTCGGTATCATAGAGTATAGCCTGGACCAATCAGAGGTTACAGGACCATTATAATCGATCTATACTCACAGGAATATATTTATCTAAACCAAGTAGAGGTTTAGAACCACAATAAGCATTTGTATGGTGCTTCATCGATAATATATTCCACCATAGAATGACCGAACTAAATAGAAAGAGTTGTATGATCGTTAAACTCGATTTATTATTATAATATGTCTAAATTCGGCATGTCTCACTAGTATGAAAATACTAATGTACTTTAAGCATGTTGTCAGGTATTTATACGAAGTATTAAAGAGCATGCCGAAGAATAGAAGATCTGGATAAGAAGAGGATACTATGGTTACATTTTAATCCAGCTTAATGTAATCATTACCGTTAAACCTGTTATAACTAATCCGCTGCGCCACCTGGGTCGTTACAGGTGGTATCAGAGCAACAGGTTTAACTAATAGAAATCCTCTTCTGATCCAGATCGACCGAAAGTATATTAGAAAGAAATATATATTAATAGAAATTATAAGAAAGTGTAGAAAAATTATCGAGGAAAATTACTAGAATAATATTGTGAGGTAAATTGACAATTTTTAATGGCCAGAAAATTGTGAATTTACAGGCACGATTGAATTCTAGAAAATTCTTTGGTAATACCAAAACATATGAAATAATAGAAATACAAGAAATATGAATCAACAAGAACTATACGAAATATAAATAAGTTATCATAGAAGTATTCTTTAAATCATTAGTATTAGTTAAAAGAATATAAGAGCAACATGTTAAGAATAAAACTGCGATTATAAGTTTTATATCCTATCCTATGAAAAGTTATCGAATCTTAATTAAAGGTAGTAACCTTCCTCAGAAGAAATTTATATTTATCAAACATAATTAGAAAAATATATCCGATTATTAAAGAAAATTTATAAATCGGTACAATTATTGTACTTCCACTTGAGCATTCCTGTGATCAAGTTGCTAAAAGATATGAGTTCTCCGATGAAATTCGTTATGTCTGTCGTTTATACAGACTCCCTCCCGATAAAAGTCAAGTGAATATAAATATATTCTATAAGCATATACCATTTCGTATGACCTATCATTCGAAACCAGCAGTGCAGATATTTCCACGAAACATATTCGGAAATATATATTTTATAATTTCTTTTGAACCTCGTTCTATCCGTCTGACAATATCATTTCTCGAATTTAGAAAAGTACTTTCAACATAGAAATCTTATAATAAGCCGATAAAAGAATATCCGATTTCAATTCATATTTATAAGAAATAATATAAATGTCATCTCGATCTAAACGAACTAATAGAAGCAATATTAAAGTTATATTAAATCGAAACATTTTATAGATACCTCCATTCCATCCGAAACAAAGTTCAAAAGTCCAGCTCATTCGATCTGAAGTGTTCCATAAAGACTTCCTATAATTCGAAACTTGATCGGTATACAATTCGAAACAAATTCTATAGTTTGAAATTTAGCTTGTTGGACGTAATGTTTCACCTGAAGATTTCTTAGAATTCCAATCCGAAAACATATCAGTATATGATTACTATACAATCACGTTCTTTTCCCAAAAGTTTTGGGACTATTAGTATGACGAAACACGAGTTTTCTGTCTAAGGCTATAAGTCCAGGAAGCTTTCTACCCTTAAGAAACTCCCATACAACGGAAGAGTTTTCAATGATATTACAAGATGATAAAAATTGTTGATTCTTCCATTAAAGCTTTGCACACCATACTACCGACAACCGTAACATCACAATATCTTTGGCTTAATTCTCTAAGCATTTTACCAATATTGAGATTCCACTGCTATCTTGAATGGCCGAATCCAACTTAACCTACACAACTTTCTTAGACTTTGGAAGTAATATGGTTATTTCCTCCAATGAATTTGGCTCGAGAGTAATAGGTGAATCCTATATCCTGAATTTTCTGACTAAGGTTGACATTCCCTCGTGTTTAGCTCGATATCCAGTCTCAAAACTCTTCAAATAACCTTTGATTCTGTCACGAGTCTTTCCCCAACTTTATTCGTAATATAAACTTCACGATTTTGTTTATTATCAAAGTCTAAAAGCTCGTTTATACAATTCTAATTATGATATCAACAACCTATATTATTTTCTTAGAAATCCTAGAAAATACCCCAACCCATTCAGTTAAACTTTTGCCATTCGTTCATTAAAGTTTGGAGATCCGATCGTAACAACTTTAAACCTCGGTCATCAGTATTATTATTAATCGTTACTTCGAAATCCTATAAACAATCCTCACCCGATTGTTATCATGTTCTCTACCCAGTATATTCTATTCTTTACTTCATAAAATAATATATATGTCAAACTACTTCATATCTTTTCAGTAAGACTCTACAATCTACTGAAAATGATTAAGTCAGATATGAATGACTTACGATACTTTGGTTTTCTTTAAAAACCAGTATACGAGTTGTAAACTCCAACCAGAATATTAGTCTCATAGATAATCTAACGACATGCAATTTTTGGAAATTTATGAGTCTCTCCGAGACGAATTAAGTTTTCAAACATGAAGTTGGTTATTTATTCTAAGAATATAAAAGAAAATATGTATATTCTAGTGTATATCTACTTTCTTTGTATCCTTCAAAATAATATTGGAAATCAAGTTCGAAGACTTGAACATCCAGTAAAATTTTGAGAAAGTTTGAAACGATACTACATCAATGGTACTACCACTATCATCCGTTAAAGAAATCTGGAGAAGTTTGTGGACGATTATCGTACTCATTATCCTTAATCATTGAGTCACGAAACCTGAAACTTGTGACAATGTGATGAGAGAATTTTGATTATACTGAAGGTATAATATATCGTAATGATAAACCATCGTCTATAAATCAAGATCCTGTAGATTGAGCATGTCCATGGCAGCCTAGACCTCAAAAATCTGAAACTCTTTATAACCAGATTCATATATATACAGAATTGATTAAAAGCTAGTGATCAAATCAGTATGTAGAATCCAAGATGGCTATATGTTCTCTATGCATTTCCTGGGGTAAAAGAAATCTGGACCCTTATGAAAGGTATATCCGGATGTTTCCACAGGATTCTGTGTAGGGACATATGATACTATATAAAGGAAAAGACGCATTATCTAATGTTGGAGAGAATTTTTATACTTTCCAGTACAGATGTTGCTAATACCTTGAGAATAGTATCAAGAGATCTTTTAGTTGATCAACATAATATTTATGTTTTATTCGATACAAGAATAGCCTATTCTAAAGAGTACCTTATTAATAGATTGACTCCCTTCGGTCATATTCTAATCATTTCACATCGACAAGAGAATTCTATCGTTCGAATATACTATAAATATCCTACATGAAAGGGATCATTTTCCAGAATATACTCGAATGTTTCCTGACAGGTCTCCTGAGATAGATTATTCTCAACATCATGAACTATTGTTCTTGGTCTTCATCATTCGAGTTAATTGCAAGATATTAGTATAAGAGTTATTCATTAAGTCAAATCGATTCGATTGCAATCTGACCCTTTTCAATGAAAAGGTTTATCACGATCATTCCATACATAGAGAATAAGTATTGAACCTCTTTCCAGTATGCATATATATATATATATATATATATATATATATATATATATATATATATATATATATATGCATGACATTGACGAAGTATTCTTAGATAGTTCTCTTGACATCGTGTAAGTTTCGATTTACTGTCTTCAATGATCTTTATTTTGTAAAGGATTCTATTTCATAAAATCCTTTGAGGATTATTTACACGTCAAAAATATTTTACTCAAATAAAGATAATTCTTCTTAACGACCTATATTATACGGACATTCATATGAGTTTTCTGCGAAGTTTAATCTCAGCCCGAATAGTTAATACAGCTCGAAAATATCTACAGCTCATTATTCTCGAAAATAATCGTTTATACTTATTAAACTCGAAGCAGCGGATAGATTATATGAAACAAATAGAAATATCTATACCGTTCTACATAAACCGATAAATTATAGAAAATAATTTGAGAATTAATAAAATACCATGAATGATATAATCGTATATGCCTACGGCAATTTGACAAGTAACTTTCCAATAGTTTATTTTCAGAATATATAAAAGAAGTCTCTATTTCTAAGAATTTAAGCCATATGATTGGCTATAAAATATTTGTTATCAAAGTATAGAGTATATTTTAAAACGTATTATAGAACAAAATTCCGAGAAAATAATCTATTATAGAATGTAAAATATTTTAAAATAACGTGTATTATTATGAATAACCAGAGATAATTATAAGAAGTGTAATACACGTAGACTTAATATTTATCAAGTGATTATTATATGAATAGAAAAAGATTAAGATATAACGATATCTTAATACCATCAGAAAGTTCATAATGGATGCGGCCAAGGGATTGGCCCAAAGATAAATGATATATGAGAAACCAACGAAAATAGAAAGCTATTTAGAGTTTATAAGTTTGATTTATAGAATCGCTAAGAGGGAACTTTAGAATTAAGCATTTACCCTATCCTTATAAGTTTAGAATTTATTATCAGACAAATAAATGGGGACAATTTCTATAGGTTGGGGAGAATTCAATAATAAGTATTATAAAAATTATCGAAAATAATAACCAAAGGATAGTTATTAAACATTATAAGACTACTCGAAACGAATCTCGAGGACGAGATTCATATAGGTTGGGGAGAATGTAACGACCGAAAGAATAAACATTCTATAATCTATAATTAATTAACGTCTAATATTAATTAAGCTAATCTGGCCCAATGGAATCGGCCCAATAGATTAAGCCCACTCGATATTAAAAGCCCGTTAAAACATTTAGCCTAAAATATATTGATTAATAATTGTATTCTTATGGTGAAGCCCAACACTTTCAGGCCCAATAAGTTTATTAGCCCATTAAATTTATTCAGCCCACAAGTCTTCTGGCCCAATATCTAAAGCCCAACCCCCAGCCCATTTCCCTGCTGTTAATATACGCATACATGCATATATATATATAGTCTGCATTATTTTTAATTATTACGTATAGAGAGAGGGTGAGAGAAAGAAAGAAGATGAACGGACTCTTCATCTTCCCCGGTTACCTCCTCCGGCGATCAAACCCATATAACCAACCACCACGATCCTCACCCTCCACCCTCTCTATAGCTTAGATCACCATCAACATAATCCTTTCCTTTGAATGACATAAACACATAAACCAGGAACCAATCTAACCGTAAGCTAAACCCAAACAGTCGTTCATCTTCTCCGGCCAGTTATCGTCTCCGGCGAGCCATCACTATCCAACCTTCCTACGACTTTTACGATCATTACTAACCATTATATATATATACAACCAAACCTTCTGTTGAATCTGCTCTCCAACACCAGTCATCTTCTCCGTCTACGGCGAACCACCCATAACTGCTCCGACACCACAACCTGCAACTGTTCGTATCTCAGGCCGCCGCCTTCTTCTCCGGTAGCTCTCCGTCACCAGCAACAACTGGTTACACAGCCATCTCTCTCGTCCTCTTCGTAACCCAGTTATAACTATTCATCTTCTACAACCAGTCACGTTGCTCACCGTAGTCAACTCTAAACCTGACATGCTTCCGTCGCCGGTTATCTCTATATATATATATATATATATATATATATATATATATACGCTGATATCTTAGAACAGAGAGATAACATATCCTTGTTAACTCAAGGTTCGATCAGTATGTTCATCTCTTCTGTTAAGGATGACGAAGAGCTAAACACTACTCCGAGTTATATGAGAAGTGAATCCCGGTTGATTCAGCTTTATATCTATTCTGGATTCGAGTTCGTATATACCGTTGAAGTCAACAGAAAGGTAATAGGTAATTAATTATTCTCATGCATATATATATATATATATATATATGTCCGGGTATATATATAAGAGTGTAATATATCTTTGGTGATTAAGGTCCGATTAATCCGGTTGGTCAGCTTCTCTATTAAGATGACGAGGAACCCCGATCCACAGGAGAGGTTGAAACCCGGTGGATTAGTTTGTGTATTTATTCCGAGTTCGAACCCGTCAGAGCCATAAACACTTGAACCTGGATCCACGAGAAGGGTACGAAGCCGATGCTTATTCCTAGAAAGTCTGGTGATCTGGAGTACAGGATCTCGATTTGATATACGGAGAATGAAAGGTTATTATTAAGTCTATTATTATTATTATTAACGTGTGACGAGTGGGACAATAATATTAACCCGACAATATTAACCGGATACCTATATAAATATATATATTATACAAGAATACATAATATTAAAGTAAAATATAAAAGAATATAAAATATAAAGGATTGTCCCCAACGTTATCACGTGCACAAGCCTTGCACGCGCTAATGGTAATAATTATAATAGGTACAGTTTATTTGGAGATTATATCGTTAAGGAATAGTCTACAGAATCTGGGAGAATATAATAGAGGTGAGTACATGACCCTTTCCCTTAAAAGCCTTTGGGCTGATTACATGCTTGTTTAGTCGTTATCAAGTATTTTATACGGTTTATATTATAGAAATGTTATCGAGTTGTTAATAGAAATAATAGAACGCGGTCGAATAGAAACTACGTAGGATGGATCCATTCGGTATCATAGAGTATAGCCTGGACCAATCAGAGGTTACAGGACCATTATAATCGATCTATACTCACAGGAATATATTTATCTAAACCAAGTAGAGGTTTAGAACCACAATAAGCATTTGTATGGTGCTTCATCGATAATATATTCCACCATAGAATGACCGAACTAAATAGAAAGAGTTGTATGATCGTTAAACTCGATTTATTATTATAATATGTCTAAATTCGGCATGTCTCACTAGTATGAAAATACTAATGTACTTTAAGCATGTTGTCAGGTATTTATACGAAGTATTAAAGAGCATGCCGAAGAATAGAAGATCTGGATAAGAAGAGGATACTATGGTTACATTTTAATCCAGCTTAATGTAATCATTACCGTTAAACCTGTTATAACTAATCCGCTGCGCCACCTGGGTCGTTACAGTTGCGTGGGTGTTTGTTACTGCAATATAAACGAGTGAACCATGAGCGTATGGGATGTACCACAATACAACAGTCACAATGGTTGATTATGCACTCGATTTACTTCTAGTATGTTTTCACATATGGACTAGATTTCCATGACACATGAATTGCACAACAATTTTATTCGATTATCAAAACCTATGTAATTCTCACCAACTTTTGTTGACCCAAAATATTTTCAACTTAACATGTTTCAGGTTCTACTTGCTTGAGGATTTGAATTAATGCTTGAAGATGTGTGCATAGTTTTATTCAATTTGATGTATGAATTCTTGTAGAACAATTGTATGTAATTTATCTAAATCATATAATGAGAATTATTATTTACCATGAGCTACTGAACAATCATCAATACGTGACATCCCGATGTTTCCGCCATCGGTTGGGGTGTTACAGATTGGTATCAGAGCCATGGTTATAGGGAATTAGGTTATTAGAAAAATAATCTAGTCTATAACCATAGGATTTAACCAGTACTTGCTTCTTTTACTTGCTATTCTCTATCTCCCTCCTACTTCTTATCCCTACTTTCATCCTTACAAGAAGGTTGCTCTCCATCACTGGATCTACTCTCAGACTAATAGGACAAAATCCTCAGGTTTAACCTGAACCACCTTGAGATCTCGTCGAAGTTCTAGATTTTAATAACGAACACGTGCAATCTGGAAGGGTGAACGCCTGTATTCTGAGTCTTCTGTCTAGGCTGGCATTGCGCATATATCCCAATCAGACGAGGGACCCGGATGCCTACCTGGGAATTCTCGGGATGAGTGTTCACTTATAGGCTAAAGCATGTCTTCACTATGTTATTGGAATCTGAAATCTTTGATACGTCAACGTTTTCGTTTATTCGTTTTAATTAATGAATAAATGATTACATTCCTTATATCACCTCATTCATTTCATGCCACATTGAACCTTCATTGTGTCCCTTATAGATCATGTCTCCACGTCGCAGCACTCGCAATAACAGTGGTGAAAACCAAGAGGAAAGTAACAACAACCACAACACCAACCACAACAACAACAAAAACAACAAAGGTGTTGATGCCCAACTGGCTGCGATTATTTCCAACAAATGGCGCAACAAATCACAACTCTGGTTTCTAACTTGTTGGCTCAAGTCATCCCAATGAATGGGAACGGCAATGGAAATGGAAATGGCGATGGAAATCACATAAAGAACGGGACCTTAGTTCGGAAAGGCGAGAAAACAAGTATTGTGGCCGCGGTAACTACCGAGAACCAGAAGCGCAAGACCAGGGATCCTAATGTAAACCTCACTACACAAGCTTCTAACAAGAAACCCTATACAAGAAACTTTCCATTGTGTAACACATGCAAACGACATCACCCCACTGTTTCAGTGTGTCGCCTGTGCACCAATTGTGGTAGGTATGGCCATCTGGTCAACACATGTCGTGAGTCCCCAAACCCTAACACCAACCAACCAACCAACCCTGCTCAGGTTGCTAATCTTAATCGTCCTGGTAAATACAACTATGGTCAATGCTATGAATGTGGAAACCCAAATCATTTCCGTAACCGATGCCCTAAACTAAATCGAGATCAAGACCCTCCAGCTACTTAACAGCAAACCACACCATTTGAATGATGTCTACTTTTTAATTCTATGTATTGACACTTTTTGATTCAAGTAATAAATTCAAGTATTATCATAACATCTGAGTGCATGCTTGTTTGAATGTGAACTAATTGCTATATCTATAATCATACTTGCTTACTTGTACAACAATTAGTTGACTACCAAACAACCTACTCAACGATTGGTAGAGGTCATCATGTCTTTCCAACAGTCGGGAGAGGCCCTACAACCTGCTCAACGACTGGTGGAGACTATCGAACCTGCTCAACAATCGGTAGAGTCATAAAAGGACGCAAAACCCTAATGTAAGGTAAATTGATAATTACGGTCCGGAACGTAATCATGAATTTACAGGTACATTAAGGTAGTGAGAAATTTTATCAAGGTTTTCGGTAGTCGACCAATTGTATACCTGGTGTTTTTCTTTTAACTTCGGGACGAAGTTCCTAAAAGTAGGGGAGACTGTAACATCGCAAAATTTTCCCCAAAATTTTAATACATAAAAAGCCCTTATATATATATATATATATATATATATATATATATATATATATTTATTACACCTTTATCATTAATATTATACAAATGTGCCTAAGTCTTTATTTATCCTAACTCACAACTTATATACATACATAAATGTATATAAATAATAATAATAATAATAATAATATGATTCTAAATTCTTTTTTTTCACATACAAGATTTTTTTTTTAAATAAAGCCTTGAGTCAAATAGTCAAAGTCCTAGTCAAAGTCTTAGTCAAACAGTCAAAGTCTTAGTCAAATAGTCAATTCATCATAAAACCTTACTTTATGGTGTTGACCAATTTTAATGGCTAATTGACTCCAAAACTAGTATAAAAACCCACCTATGACCCATTATACTTTGCACCTCTAAATCGATTGTTTCAATCCGATTAAACTTTCCCTCATACCTTTCTTCTATAGTCTATTACTTCTACAATTGAAGCTTTGATTATAAGCTCTTGTAATTGGCGAATTGGAAGCTTGATATTCTTTCTTTTTCGTTTTCTTCAATTTGGACTAGCTACGTTGTTGAGTCTTTGGGATTCGCCTCGCATACATTCACAACACATTATTCTATTTTTTTTACGAGACATAACATTTTGCTAAGGTGAGTTTTACATAGCCTCTTTTCTATTTATCACCATTTTTGGGGTGAAACATGTTACAACATTATTTATGCAATTCAATCATCAATGTGTCTATGTGTATTTCTATGTTGCATTATGTCTTGAACATGACTAGGGTAAGCACAATTCTAGCATAAACATTCATCAGCCAAACGGTATACATTGATAGATCTATTGGACTGACAATCCCACCCGGATACGTGCCTCCTACAAAGGTTGCGTGGGTGTTTGTTACTGCAATATAAACGAGTGAACTATGAGCGTATGGGATGTACCACAATACAACAATCATAATGGTTGATTATGCACTCGATTTACTTCTAGTATGTTTTCACATATGGACTAGATTGCCATGACACATGAATTGCACAACAATTTTATTCGATTATCAAAACCTATGTAATTCTCACCAACTTTTGTTGACCCAAAATATTTTCAACTTAACATGTTTCAGGTTCTACTTGCTTGAGGATTTGAATTAATGCTTGAAGATGTGTGCATAGTTTTATTCAATTTGATGTATGAATTCTTGTAGAACAATTGTATGTAATTTATCTAAATCATATAATGAGAATTATTATTTACCATGCTACTGAACAATCATCAATACGTGACATCCCGATGTTTCCGCCATCGGTTGGGGTGTTACATCTGATACCATCTGTAACAGCCCAAGGTAACCCGTACCACGATATTGTCCACTTTGCCCGCCCAGCCGTATCAGACTGGTGCCAGACTCACGGTTTTGCATTGGTCTCACTCCCGAAGGACTGGCCAAAACGCGTCTCTTAGAGAAGGTTCCCCCACCCCTTATAAGGAAGTGTTTGTTCTCCTTCTCAACCGATGTGGGATCTTACAATTCTGTAACAGCCCAAGGTAACCCGTACCACGACATTGTCCGCTTTGTCCGCCCAGCCGTATCAGACTGGTGCCAGACTCACGGTTTTGCATTGGTCTCACTCCCGAAGGACTGGCCAAAACGCGTCTGGTAGAGAAGGTTCCCCCACCCCTTATAAGGAAGTGTTTGTTCTCCTTCTCAACCGATGTGGGATCTTACAATCCACCCCGCTTAGGGAGCCCAGCGTCCTCGTGGGCACGACTGGCACACCGATCCGGGCCCCGGCTCTGATACCATCTGTAACAGCCCAAGGTACCCCGTACCATGATATTGTCCGCTTTGCCCGCCCAGCCGTATCAGACTGGTGCCAGACTCACGGTTTTGCATTGGTCTCACTCCCGAAGGACTGGCCAAAACGCGTCTGGTAGAGAAGGTTCCCCCACCCCTTATAAGGAAGTGTTTGTTCTCCTTCTCAACCGATGTGGGATCTTACAATTCTGTAACATCTGGCCCATCTCACCACCAATATTGTCCGCTTTGCTCACCAAGAGCTCACGGGTTTGTTTCTGGGTGCCCAGTGGAGACTTCCCAGGAGGTCACCCATCCTGGTAGCGCTCCCACCTGAGCACGCTTAACTGTGGAGTTCTCTTCTCATCCACTAACATTAAGCCCTAAAACGCGTTGGTGATTTAAGAGGCAAGATATTACTTATGAACCAACGATCTCTCCTGGCCACGGCCGATGTGGGATTTTCCTGGGGTGTCACATTCACCCTCTTTTAGAGTCTCATCGTCCCTGATGAGGTATGCACCCACCATCCCGAACGACACAGGAGTGGCTCTGATACCATCTGTAACACCCTGCCCCTCTCATCACCAATATTGTCCGCTTTGCCCATCCAGAGCTCACGGATTTGTTTTTGGTTGCCCAAGTGGAGACTTCCCAGGAGGTCACCCATCCTAAAATTTCTCTCACCTGAGCACGCTTAACTGTGGAGTTCTCCTCTCATCCACTAACATTAAGCCCCAAAACGCGTTTTTGATTTTAGAGGCAAGATATTACTTATGAACCAACGATCTCTCCTAGCCACGGCCGATGTGGGATTTTCCTGGGGTGTCCTAGGTCAAGCCCTTGTTTCGAAGTGTTCTTGGAAACGGAAAAGCGATTAGATTTTGGTTTGATAAATGGTGTGGAAATGATTCTTTTAAAGACACTTTTCCTAATTTGTTTAAAGTGGCCGCTCATAAATAAGCTACTGTAGCAGAATTGTGGCCTCATATTTCAGCTGGTGATGGTATAATATGGAAGAAGAGGTCGCTAAATGCTCTAGAAATGGAGGAACAAAGGCTGCTCATGGGGGGGCTTATTGGTGTATCGCTCGAAGACTCACAGGACTCGTGGAAATGGGAAGGAAACACGGATGGGATCTATAAAGTTGCTGATTTTAGGAAGAAGCTGGTAGCGGCTCGTCATCAACAAGGGAGTGTGAAGATGAGGAAATTAGCTTGGGTGCCTTTAAAGGGAAAAAATTTTATATGGCGCGTGGAGTTGGATCGCATTCCTACTAGGTCCGCTCTTCGCAAGAGACAAGTTAATATTCCTGAAGACGTTTGTCCCCTTTGTGAGTTTGGAGCAGAATCTGTTAGCCACGTTTTCACCGGTTGTGGCGTTTCTGATGGGGTATGGTCCGCTATCGGGTCTTGGTGCAAAATTGGTCCGATGTTTCCTTTTGATGTTGCGGATTTCTTAGACTTGGATCATGGGAGTAGGATAAAAGACTCTAGGAAGATTGTTCAAGGGATAATTATGATCGCTATGTGGGTGATTTGGAATGCTCGAAATGAGAAGATCTTTAAAGGAAAAGATATTATAGTGGTAGAATTAGTGGCCAAAATAAAAGCTTCATCTTTTCTTTGGCTAAGGGTTAGATCGAAGTTCAAAAATGTAGTTTGGAAGGATTGGTTGTCTTATCCCTTGTATATGTTGTAGTTGGTTTGCATCGGTCCTTGCTTTGAGGACCGGGCGCTTGTTTTAATGAAGTTCACTTTTCAAAAAAAAAATTTTTTAATAGTAAGACCATGTCACACCCTCAAATTTCCACTGCGGGGTTTATACCGCGAGGCGCATGACGAACCAGGATCCCATAGCCATAAGTCACATGAACGACTCTAAATGCACAACCATTTAGTTCGTTATTTCAAAACCAAGTTTAATGTTTAACCAACCCAAAAATAAGTATAGCGGAAGCGAACGGAAAAATAGTTAAATAAAGTCTGCGCAAAACACCGCGCCCAAAACCAAAAGAAAGTAGTTAAAAGTTTTAAAGATAGTTTAATGTTTGAGACCCATGACATGATGCATGCCCTAACTGTGCTCCTTTCCTAGTTACCTGCAAAAGCATGCTATCGTGTGTCAACATAAAGCTGGTGAGTTCACAAAGTAAAGCAAACATGTATAAAAATGTGTTGGTTTCCAAAACCACGTAACCAATTAATAACGTAGGTCCTCCAGACCCAAAAATGTTCAAGAGTTATCAGTTTAAGTGTGTCAGGGGTAGCTAGCCCACTCAATGTAACTAAACAGGATTATTGGGACACCTTCAGTAAATAGTAATTTGCCTCGATAACTGGTGTCTATCAACACCAGTTCTCAAATGTGGTCAGAAGTTCATGCCCGTGCCTCAAGCACCTCAGACATGAGGTTGCTGCACAACCTAATAGCGCTATCAACTAATACCCCGCTCGCCTCCAGCGATTAACCCAATAATATGCAAGGACTTTCCAATGATAGAGTGTTTAGTTTACAAAGGACCAATAAGTTTTAAACTGATCAAAAACCCGATCCACACAAGGAATCGTAAAACCGACCCACACAAGGAGTCAATACCAGAGTAGTCCCAAACTGGACTAGAAAACGTTTACCAAAGTTGTCTCTAACCCGAGACGCATGCTTTTGAGAAAAAGAGTAGTGAAACTCACCTTAGTGTGCAAGCAAAAGAAATCCAAACCGCAAGTAAGGTATGCTACCGACACCCTAATATAAGTGTCACTAAGTAAGTATAGGCCACCATATAACTCGTTTGTCCAAGGCGTTTAAACGTTCAAAAGCGTGTAGGTGACACCTAGTGACTCTACATGCAATAGTAAACCCTACGAACTCGTTGGTGAATATGTTGGTTATAATTAGTTTTCACATTCCATATGCGTCTCATACAAGTGCCCGTTCAGTTACATATCAATTACATAACACCTATGACTTCAATTAATCACATAAGCACATAATACACAATCTGTGTTTTTAGGACAGATTGTGCGTCATCAAAACTAATTTATTTAAAATAGTTAATCAGTGAATTAATCCTCCAAATTTTTACTGAATATTCTTTGGGATTCACTTAACAACCCTTATTTTTAATTTGTCTTAAATCCAAACACAAAAATAATTAAAATTCGTTTAACACAGCTATGTTCAGAAAAGTTTCATAACAGACCAGTTTGGTAGAAAAATTCCAAAAAATTGTGTATTCATCCAAACGGGATGAATCCACTTGGAAAACTCAAATTAATTCAATGTTAACTTTCTGTAAAAATTTCATAACCCAATTCTTTACAAAACTCGAGTTATGATGACTCAAAGTCGACTCAGTTTATTAACCCGAAATTCTGATATGACCTATTTTCAAAGAAAATTCCAAAAACGACTCAACCGACGTCCAAATCACTTGATTTTACCCATTATGAAAAGCTAAGACCAGGTGTGATTTAACCATGCAAAGAAAATACCAAAATCACCATGTTAAAGTCATGTTACAGCCCCTACAAGTTCATTTAATCATTCTGTCCAGATTAGTTACGCCTAAATCTTTCTTTAAACGACTACCGTGTGCATACAAACAACCAACAATCATCAATAACCATTACCAAACATTCTTAATACCTATTTTGATCAGATTATATCATTATTCATGCAAAGATTACAATTTTAATGATCAAAACTCCAACAACTTGCGCAACAAGTAACTTATGATATTACTAATCGCCTATCATCATGTTTAATTCGTTTAATCTTCAAAAACCTCAAGTTTTATTGATTATCAAAAGCTTTCAGACCTGGACAAACCTTGTTATATGATTTTTATAACATAAAAATAAGATTAAAGCGTAAAGGATTAAAGATTATACCCCTAGCTCTTCGATACAATCAACCGAACGCCTTAGGAGCTTCCCAATCGATGATCTTGAACCTCTGCAGGTTGTTAGGGGTTAATAATTCGTAAGGGGGCAGTAGGAGGCGATTAGGGTTGAGTTTAGAGGTTGCATGGGGCTTAAGAGTGTTTAAATAGGAGATTGAGGCGGTTTAGAGTCGTCAAACCCCGGCGAGCGGCCGCTCGGGCTCTGTGAGCGGCCGCTCACAGGCCCTCGGCGCGCGTCGGTGGTCCGTTTCGTCTCCCGACGTGTTTTCCTTCGACGCTTTCGTTATTTCGGACCGTAATAAGTGCAACCCCATGCGTTAAGACCCTAACCATCCTAATGATCCACCTTTAGTGATTTTATTAACGTATTTGGTTTAGGTTCACACAATCACGTATGGTTTTCACATAAGTTCATCGAATATCACAGAGACACATAATCGCAATCAATCCAATTTAGTTCAATATTCACCAACGTCCGAGGTTCACTAATCATGTATTCAGTTATTAACTCACAACAATGCAACGTGTGTCCTATCTAGCAAACCCTAGTTAAGTATAATGCAAGGAACGTAACTAGAGTTTAGTTAAAGTGAGAACCTGAATTTGCGGGGTATCACAGACCAGATCTTCAACATTGATTAGTTGAATCAAGGGCTAAGATTAATTACACATAGATCACACTGTTCATTAATTAAGATTGAGACAATGACAATATTTAACTAGTTATGTTTGCGTGTTGCGGTGGAAAACAACATTTAATTAATATGTGCATTGTGTGTTGTACTTTAAGCAATTACGCTGTAAAACTTAAATTTAAGAGGTCAATAATAAATGTATTATAATATAGTATAGATGATTTCGGTTCTTTTTCGTTTGCTTTCGTTTCTGTTATTACTTAACCATAACATATCATTTTTAAATTTAAAAAACCATAGCAATACTATACTCAAATTAAAGAGAAAATAATATTCGTTTATATGGTGTAATAATATTAAAAAAATATTAACGTATAAAAAAACTATGGACGTTTAAAAATCGTTTATATGGTGTAATAATATTAGGAAAATATTAACGTGTAATTATTATTATTATTATTTTAATATGACTAATAATAATTTTTTTAATGAAATTTATTAACACAAAATTGCGAGAAATTAAATCAAGATAGCGGGCAGGCGGGCAACAAGCTGCGCCGCCACCCCTTTCTGGACGGCAAACCCTAACCTACTAAAAACGAACCCATGCCCCACCGAAGTCGAGACACTACTATGAATAAAGTTATGTTAAGTTGAGGGGAAATTGGGTAAGTATTGTATAAATGAATATTTGCCCTTAAAAAGTAGTTATTATATGCATTTTGTGTTGTACTCTAATGAATTATGCTTGTAAAACTTAAATTTTAAGAAGTCTTTGTGAAATGTATTATAAGATAGTATAGATTAACAAAGGTTCCAGCTATTAAAACCCCCTTGATTCTATTTTCACCCCTTGAAGCGCCTCGCTATTGCCATAGCAAGGCGCTTCGGGTCAAATCGAATGAGGGCAGTACAAGGTTGCAGGAAAAGCTGAAAAATTAAATCCAAAGTAAGGCGCTTTGGATCAAGGGTTTGTTTTTAGGTCTTTTTTGGTGTTTTGAAGTGATTTTTTTAATTTAATGATTAAAAAAAATATTTTTTTTTTTAAAAATTAAAAACAAACTAATAACCCTAATTAAACTATCATTAATAACTCTAAAAATGTTTATTTTTTATGTTTTATTTAAAAAAAATAATAATAATAACCCTAATCAAACTAACATTAACCAAAATGAAAATTCTACATTTCTAGATTAATGGTATCCACTAACCTTAGCGACAAGGAGATCCATTATTCGAACAAGGAGCGAAACGTTCTTCCATTACTTTTTTCAGTATTTCCAGGAAAGATACAACATTCATCTTCGTTATCGTTTGCTTTTTGTAATACGTTTCAAGATATTATTCCTCTTCATCCAGATGATCGTTCCACTTCTGTAATGATCAGGAACATTCCAAACAATTCCTAACAACTGTTCAGTTATGGATCTTTTATTTAATTGTTATAATATTTTTATTGTTTTTAACAAAACAAAGTAATAACCTTATCAAACTATCATTAACCAAAAATGAAATTAATGAAGACTTTCATCTCCAGTAAATTAATGAAAACCTTGATCTGTAATATTTGAAAATTATCATTTCTTGACATACTTCGTAACAGAGAGGAACACTTTCTTCTTTTGTTCTACAATCTTTGTTAGTTATTAATGTTGTTCAAGATTTTTATACTTTTAGAAAGGTTTGAGAGAATGTGGTTGTTCTAGAATCTCAGTTAGTCTGAAATGTTACTAAAATGTGAAGGCCTTGATCTTCGAATGCGGTATGCGCGTTAAATTTCATTAAATAAGTGAAAAAGGCGAATTAGTATAACTTTGTAGAGGCCTATGTTCTACGGAATGTGAGTTGGCAATCAAGGGATTCGCTTGGAGTCTAAAGCTTGGTGTGTCATCTTGGTCGAACTCATGTTGCAACATTCGTCTCCCGGCTATATCACTCATGTTGAGAGACCGCAAGGCTGCTTCTGCAGCTCTAATGTCATAATTGGTTTGTACAGATTGATGATAGTCGTTTTCGGCATTGGAAAAACACACACCATACAGTATCATCCATACAGAGTTCGTTGTACTGGTTACGGAAAGAAATCAGCAGTCGGACCGACGCTAACAAACGGATGTCCTAAGTTGTGATAAACAAGATAATAGGAAGAAGATCAGAGCTCCAAAAGCAAGTGTGAAGATCAAGAGAAAGAAAGTAGAAGAAGAAGATGAACAGAGGTGCAAAAGTTATGGAGAAGAACATTTTCATGGTGGTGGCAGTAATTGTTGGTGAAACATGCCATGAAGTTTCTGGTCACTATAATTGAAAAAAATAGCACAAGTCCTTCTTTAATGTTCTTTATATATGAATAGTGACCCACTTCAAAGCGCCTCGCTACGCCCATAGCAAGGCTCAAACAACACAAAGCAGTCCTCGTCTCATCCACAAAACAAAACCATCATCTGAAATGTTTTATTATAGCCATTTTCCCTGGTTTACGAGGAATGGGTTGAAGGTGTGTGTTGTATGTATAGAATGGTGAATTATTGTAGTGTGTTAGGTATATGATGGAAGGGTTTGAAAAGAAATAGCACAAGTCCTTTAATGTTCTTTATGAATCAAAGGAACTAGATTGCAAATATAATAATAATGTAATAATTTATGGTTTCGAATGGTGGTTTAGTTGTTTTATGAAGGTTTGATCGATATCATCCATACAGAGTTCGTTGTACTGGTTGCAGAAAGAAATCAACAGTCAGACCGGCACAATTTTCATCTTATAAAAGAACATAAACACAATCATGCGACCAATGATCAGAGCTTTAAGTTGTGATAAACAAGATAATAGAAAGAAGATCAGAGCTCCAAAAGCAAGTGTGAAGATCAAGAGAAAGAAAGTAAAAGAAGATGAACAATGCTCCAACATAAATTGCACCGGCTTGAGATATGGGTTTGATTAGCTTAAATCTCTCTGATCCATGGTATCCACTTTCACCTGAATAAGAAATGCGACATATATATATATATATATAAAGGTAATTTTTTTACATTTTTTCATACAAAAGAGAGAGAGAGAGAGAGAGAGTGAGAGAGAGAACTACTATTTGCGTCCCTGTGTTATAGTCGATTTAACAACTTGAATCCAAAGTTGAAAACTTTAACTACTTGAGTCCCTAGATGGAAATTAACTAACCTGTTGAGTCCAAATTGCTAACTCCGTTAAATAAGTCTGTTAAATCTATATGAAATGACAAAAATACCCCTACTTTTTAAAAAAATAAAATATATATATATACAAATACACACACACACACACACACACACACACACACACCCTAACCCTTCTTTATACCTTCTTCTTCCCACCTCCCCCATCTTCAACTCCTGCACCAAACCCTGCAACACCACCACTACACAACCTGCAACACCACCTACCACCATCGCCCTGCATTACCATCATCGGCCATCATCATCTACCACCATTTCTCACCTAGACCACCCTACCACTGTCGTCCTTCACCTCAACAACAACCCATCCTCATATCCTTCACTAATTATTAGTCAAGAACAAGGTTTCACCAAAACCACCGTACCACTATAGCCCTTCAAAACTCAATCGGGACCCACCATCATCAATCGTTGTCTTCGTCAACACCAATTGCCGCCGTCACTTGAACCATCACCATGAGCCACCGTCGTTTCCCCCTTTTCAGCCGAATCGTTGTCTTAATCAACACCAATCGACCACCACTATCAGGTACAACCCCAATCGTTCTCTCACACTTATCTCGTTCCCTCATCTGTTGTGGAGGGGGTAGGTGGTTTTGTGGTCCTGTGGAGGGTGAAGGTGGTTGCATGTCAAGGGTAAAGGAGACAATGGATCAGATTCGATTAAATCTGATACTGGATTGTGGATTTAGGGTTCATAACCGATTTTGGGGGTGAGGTGGGGCTGTAGTGGTGGTGCGGTGCTATGGTGATGTGAGGTAGGGTGGGGCCGCAGCGGTGGTGGAGTCGTGGTGGTGAGTGGTATAGTGACGGTGGGAGAGAAATTTGCAGGGGTTTGTGACTTTGTGTGTATAATACAGAAGTTATATAATAATAATTATTATTATAATTATAAAATATGTAAAAATAAATAGCAAATACCTTGTGCATTATAGGCTAAATGACTGAAATGCCCTTCAAGTTAACAGACTTAGTTAACGGAGTTAGCAATTTAGACTCAAATAGTTAAAGTTTTCAACTTTGGATTCAAGTAGTTAAATCGACTATAACACAGGGACAAAAATAGTAACTCTCTCTCTCTCTCTCTCTCTCAAAAAAAAAAAAAAAAAAAAAAAAAAAAAAAAAAAAAAACAAACAAACAAACAAACTATTAACACTTAAGTCTCAAACAAATGGATGCAAGAAAATTAAAGAGTGTGGCAAAGGGTGGGAGGGGATCATCTAAATCAAGAGGAGGGGTTCAAGTAGAAGAGGTAAAGGTGAGGGTTCGAGCTCGGGTGCGGTGGAAGGATATAGGCCTGTGATGAATTTTCCACAAAGTTAACCGCTTCAAACACTACAAACGTTTTATCTACAAACACTTCATACCAAGCAATGAAAGAAGATAAATTGAACCAGTTGGTTACCCTACAAACTCAACAAGGAGAATTTTTTTTTAGCATTTTTAGAGGAACAACGTGAATTGTTGAGGCAAAGACAGTATTACTACGACTTGAATATGTATTCAAAACCGCACGACCACCTCAAAGGTAAATCCTTGGAATTAGTTTTGAAACGAAAAGAAGAAATCCCGGCGAAATACGACTGGGATCGTTACTGGGTGGACGACGAAGGCGACGAGTAGATTTTTTTTATTTGTATGTTTTTTTAAAATTGATGTTTCTTGTATTTTTTTATTTTAATAAAACGATTATTTTTTTGTTAATGAAACGATAATTAAAAAAAAGAAAATTAAAAAAAAAATATTTCAGTATTCTGCCATTCTCACTTTTGGAAGGGCGAGAGGGCTTGGAATGAATTCTTTGAGGCCTCCATAACTAGCTTTATCAATAAAGACATTGCTTCTTCATGGATTGGTTCCTCAAGGTGACTTTCCACGATAAGATCAATAATATAACTCCTGAACGAAAGCTGAGTCCACCGGGGTGAGAACTCCCTTTTACCAGGCAGAAAGCATCATCTCTTCTAGTTTAGCCCTGCTATCGAAAGCTAAAGCTTCTGTTACTGACTATACGCCTACTTCTCTTCCCCGTCTCGGATTGATTAGCAGACAACAGGAGTGCACTTTCGATTTTGCTAGTCCTTGGGAACAGCGTAGCGACGGATAATTCAGAATCAGAATAGGTCCAAGGGGACAAATCAATAGGAAATGTAATTTGCTTCGTAAGAATAAGAATTCAATTCTATGAAAGGGAATTGTCTTGATCGTCGGATATCATTGATAAATAGGAAGAAGTGTTATCGCCTGCAATTCTTCCTAGTATGGAATGAGTAAAGAATCAAGCTACAAGTCTCGATCATCCACATGAGGTGTGTAATGCATAGCTAAAAAACGCCAGTCACTATCTGAATTACTAAACAAATACTAGCTATCGGACCGAACCCCCACCAATAACTAAGATTGCCCGGGGTTGGATAATCTATCAAATGCTGATTCAGTGTGGAGAAGATAGGTTGTTTAAGAATCGAGAATATGTATCACTCAGTAAAATAACATGGCAGTACAGAATTAGTATAAATAAGTGAAGTTGAAAAAATTTGAAGGTCACACCTCTTCCCCTTGGTTTTTGGTTTTAAAGAGATAAACATCTAAAAAAAACTTAAAAATTTTTTTTCACTTCTTTTTAATTAGTCCGATGAAAGTGGTTTAAAAAAAACTAGAAAAAAGTAAAAGCTGAGAGTAGGGGTGTTCAACGAATCGAATAACGAATTTTCGAATTATTCGAATCGAATTATTCGAATTTTTAATATTTTTACCTGAATTCGTATTCGATTCGTATTCGTTTAAAATTCAATTTATTCGATTCGTATTCGATTCGAATAAGAAACTCGAATTCGAATCGAATTCGAATAAATTCGATTTAGTTCAAATTCACCTTAAATAACAAATTGTTTTACTTTTAGTTTTAAAACTAATACAAACTCATTATTTTTAACATATAAAATACAAATCTACAAATTGATAAACAACAATATGTCAAATACGAGAATAGTAAAAATAGTAGAGAGTATAGTTTTATAGAGTTTTGTGATATATAAGGTAAATATATAAAACATGGTTATGCTAAAAGTTATAGACACTATGGGTTTTTAGAGTTTGACCAAAATTTAGAAGTTTTTTTTTTCAATGTGTATACCTGTGTATATAATAATGTGTATATGTGTATATGTGTGTATATATTTAAAAAAATATACATGTACAATTTTTATTCGAATTTCGAATCGAATCGAATTTAAAATCATAAATTCGTATTCGATTCGTATTCGATTTACTGGACTCGAATTCGAA
The DNA here is from genome assembly GCA_028751855.1 of Ambrosia trifida. Lineage (NCBI taxonomy): Eukaryota > Viridiplantae > Streptophyta > Magnoliopsida > Asterales > Asteraceae > Ambrosia > Ambrosia trifida. The sequence goes on along the minus strand of CM054123.1, from coordinate 126,816,375 downwards.
TCGAATCGAATTCGAATTCTTAATAATCGAATCGAATTCTTGGTAATCGAATTGAACTAAATCGAATTTCGAATTTTTCAAATTCGAATCGAATTCTGAACACCCCTAGCTGAGAGGGAAAGTAGTGTGTGTGCTCCTCGAGAAGTGTGAAGTTACTACCAGCACTGAACACAGCAAATCAAGCCATTTGGGCCTCCTCTTCTTCAACCACCGTAGTAAAGATCCATCCATCCATCCATCCATTACTTACTTACTTGAATAGTTGAATATTATTATTATTATTACCAATGAGTGTTCCTCTTCTTTATCTCTTCTTCTCTTTTTACATCTTCCTCTTTCAATCTCATGCTGCCCCTCCCGCTGGTATACTCCCTCCCTCCCTCTCTCTCTCTCTCTCTATATATATATATATATATATATACACACACACACACATTTATGCGTTAATTGTATTTTATTATTTATTTATGGTTTTATGTTATTACAATCAGCTCCGGTGATTAAGCAATTATCTTCCATTCTCAAGTGGACTGCAGCTAGGTCCTCCTCTAAATTCCCTTTATCAGGTACTTCTTCTATATTTATATATTTCTTTTTTAACATTAAATGCCCGGATCACCCTTTCGCCCGAAGAACAGAACAGAACAGAACGTGGTGACCTGACCCACACCACTCGAGAGGGAACCCATAATTTATTATTTTATATAGAAGAAAGTGAGGTTTGTGATGATTTAGGTATAGTAATAATAAGATTATTTGGATTGTGTTGGATGTAATTCCCGAGCACATGGGACTACACGGGCATATGGCTTAGTGCGGTTATCTGGTTCAGTTAATTAGAGATGAATTAAATGAGTTATAGTTAATTTATAATAGAGAGGTTAGGTTAGATAAATATGTGTGTTTATTCTATTATTAGGGAGGGGAGGGGCGCTTTTTTGAACTTCACTGATTTCAATCAATCCTTCACTGCCACATCATTTTACTGAAACACATTTTTGTAGGCAGCACTACTCTGAACTACCCAACCCAACAAAAACAACCCCCCCCCCCCCCCCCCCCCCCCCCTCCACACACACACACACCACCACTACCAGCCCGTTAACTTGAACTAGGATTTGGTTCACAGGACCACTACCAACATGGGTGGCGGCGGTGTTACCGTGCTGGTAGTGGGGTACCCGTGACCAATTCTGGTGGCGCCCAGTCCCCCCCTTATTATCTAGTGAGGAATAGGAAGTTGAGTCTTGTTCAAAGTTGTGACTAAGGTTAAGGCGTAAGAGAAGAGTAATCGGTTTTGAGTTAATTTTTGATCAATAGATAGTTATTTAATTTGAATTCTTTACTCTATTTTTCTATTCGATTTGATTGACGATTGGGACTTGAGATTAATTACTTAATTTGGTGAAACAGATGGTGGGAATATTGTTCAGTTTGAAGATGGTTATTTAGTCGAAACAGTTGTGGAACGGAATCAGCTAGGCGTTGTGCCGTATTCCATTCGAGTGTCACAGGATGGTGAGCTGTATGCTGTTGATTCGGTTAATAGCAACATTGTTCGAATCACACCACCGTTGTCTCAGTGTAAGCTTCTTTTGATAACCGGAGATATAAACATCACGTGTGGTTAATTAGCTTCCTAATTGTCTATTGTGTTGTCTCGGTTTGTTGTCGATACAGACAGTAGGGCAAGATTGATTGCAGGGTCATTCCAGGGTTATACTGGGCATGTGGATGGAAAACCGAATGATGCACGCTTTGATCATCCGAAAGGGGTTACTATGGATGACAAAGGCAATGTTTATGTTGCTGACACCACTAATCTCGCCATTAGAAAGATTGGCGAAGCAGGTTTGTTGTTGATTTCATCTCGATAAATTAGTGATCTTAGCTCTTGAAATGACGTTTATGCTCAAACGAATCAAAAGATTACGAAGAACAAGTTAATGTGCAGGTGTGACGACAATTGCAGGAGGAAAATCAAATGTAGCAGGGTACAGGGACGGGCCAAGTGAGGATGCGCAGTTTTCATCTGATTTTGATGTAGTTTATGTGAGACCAACATGTTCATTGCTGGTTGTTGATCGAGGAAACGCTGCTCTTAGGCAAATAGCTCTCAATCAAGAAGACTGTGATTTCCATGACATCTCTGTTTCTTCCATAGGTTTGAACACTGTTTATGATCTTGATGTGTTGATCCATGACTCTTAGTGTTATTCGAGTAGCAATACTCTATTTTAACCTGAACCTTATATAAGTATTATGCGTCTTCAGACACTCGTTATAGTTAAACTTACATTTTACGCATCTGCCAGATCTTGTTTTGGTAGTCGGTGCCATCTTGATAGGATACCTTGTATGCGTGCTTCAACAAGGATACGGTTCATCATATTTCACGAAACCAGTAAGTCGTTTTTACCTATCTACGGTATTATTTCCTGATGATATTTTTTTCGATGGTAATATTATTTCGTTCTTGAAAGCGTTAAAATTATTTACTTCGCCAATTTGGCATGTACATTGCAGGATAAAGCAGAGACTGATACTAAAAGACCAAACAAGGAAAGTTTGACTAAAAGTCAAACCGTGGAAACGGTTAAAGAAGAACAAGAAGCAGGATGGCCGTCGTTCAGTCAGCTCGTTATGGATTTATCAAAACTCGTTCTCGAAGGTTTTGGTAACATATTTGGTTCTTTCAACCCGTTCGCTAGAAGAGGCCTCACTCCATTAAAAGATCGTCTCATAATGCCTGAAGATGAGCCGGTTCATCAGCCTGCATTAGCCCAAAAACACAGAACTCCAACCCCGCTTTCAGAAACCCGTCATGCCCACACCCCAAATGAAAAATACCCCGAAACAACAAAGCCCGTTAAGCTCAGATCATCTAGCGTGAAAGATCCAAACAAGCATAGAGTTTCAAAACGAGAAGAATACGCAGAGTTTTATGGACCTAATGGTGAGGTTACTCATGTTCGGTCCAAAAGCCTAAAAGAAAGAACAAAGCATCGGGTCAAAGAAAAACGAAGCGAAGCAGTACATGTAGAACAAAAGCCCGTTGACTTAAAACCGGTCAACTACGATGACCCAAAGTTTAGCTATATGAGAAACAAGTATGGCGAATCATATCGTTACGCTTAAAAGTTGTAAAACATTTGTATTGTTTGTAACACATTATCAAAACAAGGTGTTAACATAAGTTTGAGATATTTGTGTCATCTGAGTTGTTGCTTTAAGTGTTTGTACAGTTGACTTATATATGCATTAAAAAGGTGTACCATGGATTGGCTGGCTGTGGTTGGCATTTTATCCAAGTGATGTATGTAATTAAAACTAGTTGTCAATAATCATGTGAATCTGAATAGTTAGTTAAAGGTGATACTTTTGATCACGAGAAAAGAGTAGTGAATCTGCCCCAACCACTCTTATTTAAATCTTTCTAAAACCATTTTATGTTACTTGAATATAATCATATGATAACTATTTCAACTTCTGCTTGAGCTGATTGAAGTTACCAAAAATGGGTTGCTCCGGTTCATCACTGAGTAAGCGAGAGCGTAAGTTTTCGATCTTTTTCTTGATTTGTGGTTCGTCGTGTCTTTATTTTGTGTCATAGTTACGTTGTTAGAAGGATACGCGCTCCAAAAGTAGGATATACCATTTGTTTATTTTTTTTGCGTGTTTTATGGCAGGAACGACGAAAAAGTTAAGAAAGCCGAAGCCGTGGGAGTTCCCACGGCCTGTTACGTGGAGTCAGTTGGTTCAGATGCGGGATGAGTTTTGGGATTCGGCTCCTCACCATGGTGGCAAGAAAGGTAAAGTTGTAAAAACGAGCTTTTTTTAGACTTTAGCTTATCGACAATTAATGTATGTTTTAATTGGGTTTATTTGTGTTATATTTATTTTATAAGGTTAATTAAGTGAAGATTTAACTAAAAGAAAACAGATATAAGTAAAAAAAAATTCCATTTAAAGTAATTCAAGATGTGTTTAAACTTCAAATATATAAAACCTATTCGTTTTATGAGGCTATGAGGTGTGAGGGACGGATGTGGGTAGGCCACACCACTCCCAAGGGAACGTCCGTCCCCCACCACCCCCAAGGGTCCGTCCCCGTCATGACCAACTCCCAGAAGATGTTGGCGACGAGGCTGATGGGTCAAATTGGACCTTTGGAGGAGGGGAATTTAATTGGGGGATGCTCATTATCCACATCCTAGGACCATCATTTGGATGATGGCACTGACTCACGTTAACGTGACAGCTGATATGAAAGGATAATTAATTCCTAAAGGATGACATCTTCCACACCCCTATGGCCTATAGCCCGAAGAGCAAATATGAATTGCATTATTATTATAGTACATAGTACACATTTGTAATCATATTACCGTTAAATTATTGATTATTCACAATTTATTCTATAAAGAATAAATGTGTTTTGGATTGCATTGTGAAAGTGATCAGTGATCACGTGATGTGAAATGGTCAGATTTCTACAATTATATGATTATAAGTTAGATATTTATTTGAATATTGTCAACTAGTTATTATTTAAGGTTTATTTATGGAGTTAATAAAAGATACAAAAATAAGTTTGGGATGGCTTTTTCCTAGGGTGTATACGAGCCGAGTCACTCATGAGTTACTTAAGACTGACTTGTTAAAAGCTCGAATCCAGTCGAGCTTAAACAAACTTGATCCTGGAAACAAGTTGGTTAAATATACAAATCCTAGCCCGAGCCTCACTTAACAAGCTTGAATTTGAGATCTCGTAAATTAAACGAGCTGAACTCAAGCCTTTGTAAGCGCGTTCTTGGCTCATTTACGCCCCTAACTCTCACACTAACTAAACCGATTATTTCGACGCTTTTATAATTTAGCAATAATAATCAAACGATAGACGGATAAAAAATTTGCAAACACAATCCCAAACACCCCTTAAAGAACGATTATGGGTCGGTCTAACCCGAATCATTTCCAACATATACTAAAAAATATATGTTTTGACCCGTTGCTCAACCCACTCAACGAGAATATTTTTCACTTTAATTAATTTTGCATTTCTTTTACTAATTAATGTTTATTTGAATTATGCAAAAAGAAATATGGGATGCAATACATGCAGCAGCTGAAGCTAATATAGAACTTGCTCAAACAATATTAGATAGTGCAGGGGTCATTGTTCATAAGCCTGATATGACAGTTTGTTATGATGAAACAGGTAATCAAGCACTATTTTCACATATATGCATAATTTCCTTAAAATCATGTGAATAATCACAATATATTTTTATTTTTAATATTTTCAGGTACCAAATATAAAATACCAAGATATGTATTAAGTGAGCCAACAAACTTGATACAACTAAGTTGAAAGAACAAGAAGCACAAAGCATAGCCATAGTTATATTACATCAGTTTCATCCTACTAATAGTTTTTTAAGCCTGCCTGGTTCACTTTTATTTGAAGTTTTTCAGGCTTCTGATTAGTTTTTAGGGATATTTTTGTGATGATTTCAAGGAATTCTATGAAAAATAAAAATATAAACTTGCAACTTTAAGAAATGTATAACTTAAAAAGACATTTGATCATGTGTTAAATGTGATTAAAAATGTTAGTTATTTCAATTAGAAGCTAATATTTTGTTTAGAACAATTTGTGAGGTTGTATGCATAAAACACTTGTGAAACTCTTGACGCGTTTCCTTTTAGTTAACATTATAAGCTTACCTGTTAGAGATGGAACATAACCCGATGACCCATTCACTTATGGGTCAAAGTAACCATTCACCGCCTCTAGAAAAAACGTATTTCTCAATTGGTTGACTATAACGGGTTCTCACTAGTATTCATTCGCATAGTTGTATAATAAAATTATTATTTAAAATTTTAATTGTGCAATGTTCTATTTGTAAACAACTATAGTAGCATAGAAGTCAAGCTTCAAAAAGAAAATAATAACAAAAATAAGGCAGTATAGTACATTAGAACCTGCAATCACAATATGATATTCATATCATGTAATATGCATATAAAACATTGTTTGTTATCACCTATATCTTTTCTTGTATTGTCATCAGGCCTCGTATGACGTATCTTCTCATCATCCTCCCAAACCACCTCAGTTACTGATAAATAATCAATAAAATGAAATACATACATCGTCAAAATAAAATAGACATATAATACATCAAGATATATCCATAGGGGATGTTCAATACAAAATCGACTTTTAAGTACAAAAGCGCAAGAACCACATAGATAGCTGCTTATTCCACATTTCCACCATCTTTCTAACTACATTATATCTGTCAAGCACCACACATGATGAATTATGCGATTCTCTACTTAAAATTGGTTTCTTATTGAACGCACTGCCGTGTTTTCAAGTAACACCAACAACACAAAACATTCCAAATGATCTTTATTTCTTTACCATTAGATGCTCTTTTAAAGCTCATTTGCTGATCATTGCCATCATCAGTGCGACTCATTGGCATGCACCTTAGCATATGTATTATTTTAACTTAATTAGATATTATCAGAATGAGATAATGTACATGGGGCCATCCAAGTATGCATCGGGTATCATTTATACCAAATCTGTTTAGAAAACATGCTAGCATAATATAAAATGACATACACATAGATATGATAGATCAACAGTATTATTGTCTTTTCAAGAGCTTTAAGAACATTATTGTCATCAGGCAAACCGGACACATATTTGGATGCCCTTAATGAAACCATTAAGTTCAATACATGTGTGGCACTATGGCCTCCACATACAATATTATTTCTGTTATGTTCTTAAGAAAGCAAACAAAATGTTAAAATGAAAACAAACCACTTAAAATAGGGATGATGTTATCAAATTTCGTTGAGGCGGTAGTTTTGCGGATGGCCTCACTAAAAATATTATGTTTTTTTTAATTATTTATATGTTTAATTTAGCTATTGAAAACAAACCCCTCTCACCCTTTAATCACTAAGAGTATCCACAATGCAACCTTCAACAAACCACTTTAAACCGCCACGTAACAATAACACATCATTTCAAACCGCAACCATTCCAAACTCACTTTTTTTCTCCAACCATAACCATTTGAAACCTTCACCTCATTACTTACTTTTCCTTTTATTTAATTTATAAAAAAAAAAAAAAAAAAAAAAACCTTTTTTTATTTAATATTAAAGTACAAGTGGTCCTGCACCCGTTGACCGGCCGCTCCACCAAACAATTGCCCAAGAAACCACCTCCTCCAATGCTAAAATCCACTCCCTTCGCTCCATTCACTCCCATCGGAGTCCGGTTGGAGAGCATTGTATGTTGGAAGTTTAAAGTGGTGAATGGGATTGTTGGAAGTTTAAAGTGGTGAATGGAATTTATTTATGAAAACTACTAATATTAAAGCTTTTCATATGGTGAAACTCTTGAGTAGAGTTCTTATAATGCCATTTGATGAGGTATTAGTAGAATTCTTAATGCCATTTGAAGAAGTTTATTAGAGTTTTAATTAGAGTTTTAAGTCTCTAATAATTAAGTGACTAAGTGAAACCTTTCACCATCTTAACTCTTATATAATTTGTAGGCTATGTGCCTTATTTGTAGAGAAAGGAGATATATGGAAAAAAAATACACTAAAAACTCTTGCAACACACATACACTCAAGAGTAGCAACCATGTTCCGGTTTCTTTTCAGGCAAGCGGGATAGTCCGCAGTGCACCGCGCCGCACTGTTGAACCAGTGTACCCTGGGAACATACAACGAATCTGTTTAAGGGAATTGTGTCAAACACAAGCCCGGTTCCTTTTTCACTTCTATGATTTCGTTTTCTGTTACAGTTCATTGCAGCAAGTACAAGGACTTGGAAACATGTAAGCTTCATGTATGAAAGGCGATTACTATGTAAGTTTTCTAACATTGTAGATGCTCAATCTGGTCCATGAACAAATTGTGGATGCTCTAACTGGTCCATGAACAAAATTAATGGATCCTGATTGAAAACCACTGGACCGACCTTTTGTACGAGGCAAGTGGACCACTTGTGCAAGTGTTATTACTGACAAGGACATGATGAAATTACAAAACAAAACGTGCACTTTGTTACTTCGTATCACAATATCTGAAGCATAAGAGTGTGTCTATTATGGCTAGTTGAGTTGGTAACAATAATGCTAGTTCTGAGGCAAGAGAAAGGTGCCGAGTTTTAGTCACGTTAGAGAAAGGTGCCGAGTTTTAGTCACACTTGTGACATGAATAATGAACAATTAATGTACAGAAACAAGAGCCAATCATGTATTGAATTAATTCAAAAATAATACATGATATTCTTGTTGGTTATCCCACAAGCAATTATCTACGGTAGAAGGATGGTAATAAAGATACTGCATAGGAAATGCATTGCAAATTTTTGACACCATATTTTCATTAGAAATACGTTAAAAGTTGCGTAGGAAATGCATATGGTTTCCGCAGGGCACATTTTCTAACATTAAGATTTTGTTGTAAATGTGTACCAAATATGAATTTGTGACATATTTATGACGGTAAAGCGTGTTGAAAATAGGTAAATTTCAAGTAGTGAATCGCTCTAATAGTCTCATATTGTTAACCACAAAGATCGTAAGAAACGTTCTGAGAGTGTAAACGATCAGTTCATGAACTAAAGAACACGTATCTTTCGCGTACATGACGTCTCTTATTTGCTTGTCTATTGGGTTTAATATTGTCATTCCAACTTCTAAAGTTCCAAGATACTGAAAAGATTGCAAATGTTATCTTAGGTGGCAAAGCGAAATGAGACATGTAAAGGAAATGTCTGATGCGATGTTGTATGTATAACGAAACAAAGGGGTATGGCCGTATGGGAGTGAATAGTCTCCCAAATGCATATGTTGCATAAAAGTTAAAAGTATTGTTTTTATCCATAAAGAATCTTTGTGGGTTGAATGGGTCCATTCTGTGTGATTTATAATTATCGAGTAACAACACGATATTTTCAACTTTTATGCAAAATATCTACCACTAAAATAATAAATTGCACACTTTGGGTTTATTTTTATAGGTTAATTCACACACTACTGTTCTAAATTTATTCTTAATATTACATTTTTTTTTATTATGAGACTTAAATTTTCAATCTTATTGAAAGGGATGTATTTTTTGACGCCTAGTGTGTAACGATACCGAATACCGAGAAGATTAACATCAACTAATGTAACACTTTAGGCAAATCCCACATCGGTCGTGGCTAGAAAAGATCCTTGGTTCATAGGTAATCCATTGCCTCTTAAATTACTAAAGCGTTTTGGGTTTAGTTGGCTACCAATCACATGAAAACTTTACGGGTAAGCATGCTCAAGTGGAAGTAGTACTAGGATAGGTGACTCCTGGGAAGCCTTCATCAGGGCAACCAAAAACAAATCTGTGTGCTCCTAGAAGGGTAACTCATCAAAAGCAAAGTGGATAATATTGGTGGTGATAGGGGCCAGATGTTACATAGATATTGTTGGACTACAAGCCCTTTTGATGCATACTTTTAGTAAGTTTGATAAATATGTTATACATTAAATGAAACTAGGTGTTAGTTGGCCCGCGCTCCGCCGCGGGCGTGACTGTTGTGCGTATATGTTACGCGCAAAACACGGTGGAGAAGCACACTATTTAACTAAGGTAACACTTTCATTTCCGCCTTCGTTTTCCATATCCAATCCCCTCTTCTTCTTCTTCTTCTTCTTCTATTTAAACCCCTTTTGTTTTTCCAATCATTCATCATTTTTATGTCTCCGAATTGCAGCTACAACTCCAACGACCGTTGTGTTTTTACCTTCGAACCCCATCTTCAGGTACTACCCCCACTTGGTAGCCGAATGCCTTAAGTATAACCTGTACAGCTGCCTTAAGCTGCCATTTAGGCTTGTAAAGAACATAATGTACAAGTATTGAAAGATGAAAGGATTCGTCAATCGCATCTTAACATCAGAAGAAAGCAAATCAACAATCCAACACGTGCCATTTCAGTAAAACCTGTGTACCTTGTATGCTTACTATAATATTTTTTTTACCTTAATATTTTTTTTCTAGTCAACAATGGTAGGCAAGAATTGCATGTAAAGAAGTTGGTGCAAGTCATGTGGCCAAATGGTTTAGCGGCATGTGTCTAGTGCATTTTATCAATAGCTTGCAGCGTAAGATAGCTTTACATCACTATTAAACTGTCCTTGATTTAATATTATATAGAATTAAATGGTATAAACAGGGGCGAAGCTTTGTTTGCCAATCCGGGAGGGGGGGGGGGGACTCAATTTTTTTCAATTGGTAGTGGCAAATCGGTGGGGGCCGCACTCAACCCGAACTAAATTTACCTACGAAAATCGCAAATTTTCACTAATGCGCCAAAAAACAGGGGGGGGGGGGGGGGGCCACCCCTGTCCCTAAGAAAGCTTCGTCCTTGGGTATAAATAATGTAAGTTATGTTCGATAGAAATGTTTAAGTGTGTTACATATATTTATTTCACAAGGTTACAGGCAATGCTACATTTTATATTTAAACAAACAAGAGTGATTGAGTTACCTCACTAGTACAATTAATACTACATTTTTTGAAGTGACGATGACATGATAACAACTTCTATTTTTAGAAATCTTGGCTCTTAAGCCTCTTTTCTTTTTTGTTCCTAAAGTGTTTCATACGGCTCAAGTGCCACATGAAACTGACAAAGTAGTTACATTCCATTAAACAATAATGAAACACAAAGAACCTTTTATATAAGATTGAATAAAAACAAACCAATACTTTTTTTTATTAGACCATGTGTAATAAGGCTTGAAAAACATAAGGTCTTCTCTTCTCATTAGTCCACGTGGCAGCTGAGTCAGCATGTGGCTTGAATTCAAAATGGGGTGTAGTGGGGGTGGGGGAAGGAATTGGAAGATGGTGCCCCTATTTACAAACGTTTGTTTGTTGTTTGTCACACGTGGCCATCGATGGTTGGTTATTGGTTTGGTTGCAGAGCACTATGTTCATAACACTGGGGGAAGGATTTGGAAGATGGCGCCCCCATGTAATGGTGTTGGGGACGCTATCTTCATCTTCACGCTCCAAATCACGCTTCATTACATATGGTCTTAGGGAACTATTTAACTTAAAGATTACATAAAGATATTCCAAACAAACCCTTACTAGTTGTCGTCTAATATATATTGTATAATCCTAGTCACACCACCTGAATGCTCGTGCTTTGTTCTAAGACCAGGTGTAATGGTCTCGCGAAAAGGGCGTTAATGCCCATTTTGGCGCCCCTTTCACCCAAAAACACCGCCCCCTCCTTGTTAAAGGGGCGTGAATTGTTTCCACGCGAAATATTTCGCGGATGGTGAGGTTTGGATGGGCCAATCAAGAAATCCCACTTCATTTTTATTTATTTTTTCTTTTTTAATTAAAATTTAATACCATTATATATTTACCCCCACACCACACTACACCACTACACCTCTTAAGACTATAAGGAGTGGTGGGGGGGGGGGGGGGGAAGAGGGGGATGAAGCGCCATGTGGCACTTGTGGGCCCCGGGGGGGGGAATAATTGTGGGGAGTGGAAGGGGGGGGGGGAAGAGGTGGGGGGAAGTGACACTTGGCATTTCTTTTTTCTTTTTTTTTGTTGTTTTTAATTTTCTTTTTTAATAAATATAAAACAAATTTTTAAAAAAACATAATATTAATTCATAATAAACTACAAAGTTAAATAAAAAAAACACTTACAAACCAAAAATACATGAAATTTTAATAAAAGCATAAAAAAATACACTTTAGTTATCGCTATCGTCTTCATCAGATTCGTAATCTCTTGGTACACTCCAAATATGATCAACCAGATCCGCTCGAAGGTTGTGATGTGTTTGGCTACTCTTGATTTCAAAGTTGTTGGCGTTTCTTTCTTCATCCGTAATGTTTGCTTGACTTTGCTGCGTTTCCTCACCAAAGTACTCGCATATTGCACGCCCTTCATCCTCCAAAATCATGTTATGTAAAATAATGCATGCGTACATCACATTTCGTATATGCGTTTTTTCCCACATTCGGCAGGGTGTGGCCAAAATATGCCATCTTTTTTTCAGCACACCAAAAGCACGCTCAACATCTTTCCGTGCAGCCATTTGAGCTTTGTTAAACTTTTTCCTCTTAGGGTCTAACGTCGTCCTCCGTGTAAACGATTTTACGAACACGGCCCAATCAGGGTAAATTCCATCTGCTAGAAGATATCCGTACTTATATTCTACCCCATTTAAAAAAAAACTTCCTTTTGGTGAAATTTCGTTTATAAGATCGTTGAAGATTGGGGACTGATTAAGAACAGTCCTATCGTTCAACGAACCGGGCACACCAAAAAACGCATGCCAAATCCAAAGATCTTGTGACGCAACCGCTTCAAGCATCATACACGGCCTTTTATGAAAACCGCTAGCGTGTTGGCCTTGCCACTCAGTTGGACAAACTTCCCACTCCCATTTCAGACAATCTAAACTCCCGAGCATACCGGGAAAACCATGTTTTTCTTCGTGAAACTGTAAAAGTTGTTGGACGTCACTAAATGTTGGTTTTCTCAAATATCTTTTTAAATATAAATCAATGACGCCCGCACAAAAAAACTGAGTAGTTTCTCTAGCCGTTCTATCGGCCATCCTTAGATACTCATCCATTATGTCGGAAGTCATTCCGTAAGCCAATGCTCGAAGTGCGGCTGTGACCTTTTGCATCGCGGTAAATCCCATCTGACCACGTGCATCGGGCCTTTGTTTGAAATAATCAAACTTATTTTCCAAATCATTTGTTATTCTTATAAATAAATTACGACTCATACGAAAACGACGCCTAAAACTTCTTTCATCGAATGTTGATTCGGGTGAGAAGTAATCACGTACCAATAACTCATTTCCGGTTTGTCGTTCACGAATGATATACTTTCTACGCTTGGGTGGTTCGGAGGTCCCTTCGTCGTCCGCTATAGCTTTAACGACGTTCTGAACGGTCGTCATTAACATTTCTGCGGCACCTTCGCCCAAGTCATCCAAAGCGAGTTGATCAAACATATCGTCTGAACTCGAAGAATCGCTCGACATCTTGCAATTTTTTTTGAAAATATATGATAGTATTGAGAGGATTTTATGAAAAAAATGAGTGTGTTTGTGTATAGGATGTTATTGTTATATATATATATATATATATATATATAATAAATTTTTGAGTAAACTGCCATTTTCGTCCTTGAGGTTTGGCACTTTTTGCCAGTTTCATCCAAAATTTTTTTTTTCTCAACTGGCTCCACTAGTTTTCAAATTCTTGCTGGTTTCGTCCAAGTGCCTAACTCCGTTAGTCAATCTCAGTTAACTGAGGGGCAGTTTTGTCATTTTATTGTAACCAAACACCTTTTATTCCTGTTATTAAACTTGTCACCAAACACCCCTCTAGCTAGTTCCTACACCCGCATCCAAACATCCCCTAATCTGTCCCTCCTTTATCAACCAAACATCATCTCCCAGATCTAAACAACCATCAATAACCCAACCCCTATCTCTCCTATTATTAAATTTCACATACTTAACATCATCATCATCATCCTCAGCAGCAGCATTATCATCATTATCAGCAGCACCACCACTATCCTCACTATCTACAGAGGTATGGAACCAAGCAATCCTATTCCCTTTTTTCTCAGAACAAGAGTTCACAGCAATGTCGTTAAATTTTGACATCACCGGAGAAGATACCAAATCTGATGGAGAACAGGGTGAATGGTCATCCGGAGAAGATGATAACGTAGGAGACCATGAGCTTGATGTGGCCACAGATACAGTCAGCTTGCAGTCATTAGCTGAACCATCAGATGAATTATTCATATTACTCATAAGAAGTTCTTCAAGGGAAGAACGAACACCAGACAGCTTAGGAGGTACAATAATCACATCAACGGGCCGATGTCCATTAGCATCTTCAATGTTCGGATCCGCACCCACAGAAAGAAGCAACTTAACCACCTCAACAGCTTCAACAGAACCACCAGAAGCCGCACAGTGCAGAGCAGTGCACTTATCCGGTCCACAAGTAATGTTCACATCTACTTTGGGCTGTGAAAGTATCAATTTATTGTGGCTGTTAAAAAATGGAAGTTCAAACGGGAAAGAGATTGCTGCAAAGACTTTAAACCACTTAATTCACAAATCAGATACGTCAACTATAAGTCAATTTTGAGTTTTGATTTATTAGGGTTTTTGGAAGATGATTTTGAAGAAGATGATGATTTGGGGGTTTTGATCTGATTTAGGTTTTATATAGATGGAGTTGATAAAACTAATGAATTGACATAAATGCCCTTAAGTTAAATGATAAAATGACAAAACTGCCCTTATTTAACTGAGTTCAACTAACGTCGTTTACGAGTTGGATGAAACCAGCAAGAATTTGAAAACTAGTGGAGCCAGTTGAGAAAAAAAAAATTTTTGGATGAAACTGGCAAAAAGTGCCAAACCTCAAGGACGAAAATGGCAGTTTACTCTAAATTTTTTTTTAATACTAGCCGTTACCAACGGTTACATTTTTTTTCTTTTTTTTTTTTTAAACGGTAATAAGCATCACTCCTCCAATTACATCGCACCACGTGTCATGCATCACTCCCCCACGCCAGTGGCTTCCCTCCCCCCCCCCCCCACTCCCGCCCCTCTCCACGCCAGCGTATGGCGGTGTTCCCCCCCTTCCCGCCCTCTCTCCCGCCCCCACTCCGCATAGTCTAACCCCTTTCACCCACCAAGTGACCCCACATTGCCAAGTGTCAAAAAATGCCTCATTCACCCACCATTACACATGGTCTGAGTACTAACCGTCCTTGTTTCCTAGCATCCTCAATTCCTCCTGCACGAAAAGCATAAAAATCACACCTTTGTGCTCGTGTTTCTAGCCGTAACTTGTTTAGGGGTGTCCATGATTGATTATTAAAACTAATTAGTTACTAAAAATCGTAGTTTAATATAACTAATCCCAATTATATTATTGGTAAAAAACATGATAAACACCTTCAAATGTTAATTAGTGTATTGTAATAAAAACACAATCAAGTGATTGTTCATAAAATTCCTGCCTATGGGTTGATTACTTAACGAGTAATCCGCGAGTACTCCCCGCCTTGGACGAGTACTCAGCAAGTTATCTCCGAGTACAAGTCGTAACTCTTGGTCAGCTGAGTTGTCACCGCCTAACGACTTTTACAACCATTACACAAACAATACTGATAAGCGAACAACCTTTGAAAATCAGTGTTTTATTTTAATCGACTGATTAATGGGGTCTAACCTATAAACTCGTCATATTATATGGTTATGGTTAAATAGAGTAAAAATGCATTACAAAACTTACATGACCGTTTAAATTAAGAATAATTTTAGCAACTATATATAGTATAACATAGGGGTGTTCAACGAATCGAATAACGAATTTTTGAATTATTCGAATCGAATTATTCGAATTTTTAATATTTTTACCTGAATTCGTATTCGATTCGTATTCGTTTAAAATTCAATTTATTCGATTCGTATTCGATTCGAATAAGAAACTCGAATTCGAATAAATTCGATTTAGTTCAAATTCACCTTAAATAACAAATTGTTTTACTTTTAGTTTTAAAACTAATACAAACTCATTATTTTTAACATATAAAATACAAATCTACAAATTGATAAACAACAATATGTCAAATACGAGAATAGTAAAAATAGTAGAGAGTATAGTTTTATAGAGTTTTGTGATATATAAGGTAAATATATAAAACATGGTTATGCTAAAAGTTATAGACACTATGGGTTCTTAGAGTTTGACCAAAATTTAGAAGTTTTTTTTTTCAATGTGTATACTTGTGTATATAATAATGTGTATATGTCTGTATATATTTAAAAAAATATACATGTACAATTTTTATTCGAATTTCAAATCGAATCGAATTTAAAATCATAAATTCGTATTCGATTCGTATTCGATTTACTGGACTCGAATTCGAATCGAATCGAATTCGAATTCTTGGTAATCGAATCGAACTAAATCGAATTTCGAATTTTTCGAATTCGAATCGAATTCTGAACACCCCTAGTATAACATCACAAGTCACAACTATAACATGGTATATATTTTATATTTATTACCAACTTGGTCACTAATGGGTTTGATTACCATGGTTAGCGGTATACTCTTATCATTCTAGCCTCGTGCACCTTTCGCTCCCAGCATCAATGGAACGCAGGAGAATCTTAGTGTATGCTTTTCCGCGCCTGTACCAAATCAGTGAGACTTAACATGTATAGTCTATCGTCTTTCATGCTCAATCTCTCAAGCTAAAAAACACGAGGACAATAAGTGTAACACACAAAAACTCAAGTTTACACCAAAATGGATTAATTAGATATACAAGGGCGGAAATTGCAATTATTGGAAACAAAATATAGTGCAAAACCCAAACACCAAACAAATGTCCGGATTTTTGGCGGAAAAAGTTGGTAAATTACCACACCCCCCATGTACTACAAAAAAAATATTTAACTATCCCCCAATTACAATAAAAATCCACCAAGGGCAAAACAGTAAAATAAAAAAACACACACACAGTCCAAACCTACCTTTGAACGTTTTTAAATTCTCAATGTCTCCGCTTTTTTGAGCAACTCACTGTTTCCTAAACTCCATTATTTTACCTCCTGTTTTTCCGCAATTAATAACCTCCAAATCCTTTGTAAACACTCATTGTAGATCGTGAAGATCAAACAAATGTTGTATAATTAACTCTATCACATTCAGACACACTTGAAGCTTCCTTGTAGTGGTTTGGTAAGTATTCGTTTCATACTGAATTTTCGTGTTTGTTTCTCTCTTGTGTCTTCATGCAACTGCATTATACTAATTGTTTATTCGCCTTATTGTCGTCTTCTACACCTGATTAATATTATTATAATGTGTATTTTATAATCCAGCATACTGTAAAAAGCTAATAATAGAACCAAAGTTAGGGGTGGCCGCGCAGCTTGTTGCTCGCTTACCATCCGTTCATTTGTAATGTGTTGATTTTAATTTAACGTAGGTTATAATCAGCGGTAATTTCTCGTTGACTAATTTTAGACCTGTGATAGCGTTCTTATCACAAAGACAATAGGTATTAACTGACTCACTTTTTAACTATTACGTTTAGGAGTAACTAAGAATTAAATTATAAAAGAAAAAAAATATGATTGGTTGATTGGGAGTGGAGCACACAGCCTTACACTCTAACGTTTGTTAATGGCATTGGCATGACACCCCCTTTAACGGCCACGGCCACGGGGTGGTGTAGTTTCTTGTTAAAAGCCGCCGTGGCATGCGACGCCACTCCACAACGCTAGTCGTAGACTGAGTGTTAGTGGTATGGTGCGCGATGTCATTAACAGGCGTCAAGAGGCAGGGCGTAGCCAACTACAACCTAAGGTGTGCGTCCGCACACCTTGAAAAAAAATTAGTGTATTTTATAGGTAAAAATCCTGATCGCACCTCCTGAAAGTTTGGAAAAAGCCCCCGATCACACCCTTGAAAAACAATCATGGATCCGCCACTGCAAGAGGCGGAAGGTGTGGGGTCCACCCTATTCCAACTAGTCATATTTTTAATAAACCATATCTTACAATATTTTCATGCTGTTGAGTTTGTTAATTAATGTGCACCTACCTACATGTAGATGAATCTGATATCCACACCGTAAATACTCTGAATAAGTTGGTGTGCGTTTTTATTATGCTTGTAAAGTGACCACATGTTAGAAAGAGTAATGGTGAATAGTGAAGTCATTTGAGTCTGGGATAGATGAGTTCATCGGCACGTGATCAGCACCTGACATACCTGACTTGCTTTTTTGCAATTTGGACTTAATAGTGCAGGGCGGGGCTCCTTCTTTTGGATCCATGATAATATTGGGCCCCCTTCATGTATCATTTGGGTTGTGAATCATGAATATTACTGTATACACATGTAGGCCCCACAGCTTTTGTCTTCTTTCTGTTTTACCTTTTATTTTAACTATTGGTAAAGTTTTGAATAATAACTTTTTTTTCTTTTAACATCATCCGTAATTCATAATGGTTAATTTCTCTAAGGAGCATTTTTTTCGTGACGTTAACATCTTAACACCTATTTAAAAAATGTGTACTGGTGATGTCTGTTTCTCTTAGGGTGGACGGAGCACAACCAGGATTCACTACAGGTATCCCACTACTAGCACAGTAACACCGCCGCTGGTAGTGCTGGTATTGAATCCGGGGATCATATCCTAGTTGTAGTTAACGGGCAGTGAATTGATTATTTTGAATGAAACGGTCAAATTCTTTTACCGTTTTATTATTTTTTACCGTTTATTTTATTACCACACTATATAAACACCATATCACACATATAATTTTATATAACTACATACATTAATGAATATGGGTGGTGGCAATTTGTTTTCGATTACGAGCGAATCCATGGTGTGGTGATTTGTACCGGTTAGTTGATTGAATTTCACCGACACGTTGCGCCAAAACGAAGCTCTCCCTAAACCGGGAGGATGATGTGCGTTTTGGACATCTATATACGCCCTCACTAACACAATCTTCTCATTTACATTCCACAGGGCCATTTTTACGAGATGATTTTGGTTTTGGTATTAGAAATTATGAGGTTTTTACGGTAACTCTATTAAATTTATAACCATTGGGGAAAACGGTAAAAAATGTAGCCATTGGAAAAAAACAGATGGTAAATAATTAAATTGGATAGTTTTATTGAATTTAAATGAAAATAAATAAAAGAATTAGTGGAGTGCTGCCTCCAAACTCGTGTTTCAATAAAGTGAATCAGTAAGGTAATATGGCATTACATGATTGGTTGAAATCAGTTAAGTAAAAAAAAATTTCCTGGTTGCACCCCTCCCCTCACTTATGCTCCCATAATGCCCAGAGGGACAGGATGCAGCGTTATCAAGCTCATCCATGCTCCTATAATACTCATTTCGCATTGTCTAATAGAATGTTATACTCTCAGTGGCATGAGAAATGATGGGTAGAGCCTAGCCTTCTTGAGGTGTCATTTTTTATCCTTGATCCCACCTGTGGGCAGACACCTAAGACGTGCCTTCACCCTCATCTAAGGACGTATGAGGTGTTTTTGTGACCAATTCGTAGATACGCCGGATAGTCGGGACATCATTGATTTAAAAAAAAAAAAAAAAAAGAATGTCAGGATGAAAAAGAAATATGTTTCAAGTGCATTTAAGTTTGCTGGTGAGGTAATTCAACCAATGAGTAACTGCATTCACATCGAACCGTTTATATCATTACATAAATATTGATTGATGTAAAAGACTAGTATTATTGTACCAATAATATCCATATTAACCTAAAATCTTTTTATACAAGGCAATGTACATATTTCAAATAATCATAACCTTTTTGTACAGAACAGTTTTGTATATTGTTTGGTGTTTGGTAGGGTAAAATGGGGGACAATTTAAAAAGTTTATCCAACCGGTGAAAGTTTATCTTCATGTTCTATGTATTCTTTATTTGTCTAAAAATAAGTATATGATCACTTTAATTAATTTTCTATACTTTCAGATGCCTTTTTTTTTTCTTAATTTTTAATCAGGACAAATTTTTTCTTTTGTATAAAAACAAATTCCTTAAACAACCTCGATCTACGAGTTAAAGCATATACTCCTTTTCCTCTAATTTACAGTAAATCCACTCCCTTTATCATCATTGCTCTAGTCTTTATCAACTAGGGATGGCAATCAAACCCGAACCCGATGGGTAAACCCGAAACCCGACATATTTGGGACAGGTTTGGGGTCGGGTAATCGGGTATGGGTCCGGGTTTGGGATTAGTTTTTATTTTTTTCGCTGGTTTGGGACGGGTTTGGGATTTGATGATATACCCGTTTACCCGACCCGATTACCCGATAACGTATACCCATTTACCCGATTAGATACCCAATATAATTTCTAATATATCTTTTTAAATATGTATGCATAATATATCTAATTGTCCATCTAGATTGTCATCTTGTGCTAAAAATTATAAAAAAATTAGTATATACTATTTGTTACTATGTCTTTGAGTGTTTTTATATGATTTAATTATTTTATATTTATACATTGTAATCATTTGGATATATATTTAATAATGTGAAATGTAATTGGTTAATAGTTACCTAATAGATATCCGTCGGGTTTTTGGTTGGATATACTCAATGGATAAGTTTAAAAAATTAATGGGTTTACCCGAAACCCGCGGGTATACCCGATACCCGATGGGTAATTACCCGACACAAACCTGACGGGTTTTGGGTTGGGTTTGGGACAAGCATACTTAACCGGGTATGGGGTTGGGATTACCTAAACCCGTCCCAAACCCGACCCATTGCCATCCCTATTATCAACACCTCAGTTTGCCCTTTTTTTCTCTTTATAATATTATTCAGATTTCATACATCATTACACTTCTATTGCCAATAATATTCTTCCTTCCAAGTTCCATCACTATCCTTCAATAATAATAACAAGTCCTAAGTTTTTATTTATTTCAGATGGATTCAGCTAACCACCAATCCACTACTCTCACCCCAACCAAAACAAGATTATCAAAAACCTTTGCCAAAGTTTTACACATTCAAAAAACAAAGCCAACTCAACAAATCAAAGCAAACATACAACCACAACAACAACAACATGATCAGAAGAAGCTTCATAACACTTCAACAACAATGGATGCCTTTATTGCCAAAGTGTTTGCCACCATTTCATCTGTTAAAGCTGCATATGCACATTTACAAGTTGCTCAATCACCATACAACCCTGAAGGTATCCAGTCAGCTGATCAGGTCATGGTCTCTGAACTCAAAAGATTATCTGAATTCAAACAACTGTTCTTGAAGAACCATCTTGATGTTGTTGATCACATTAACCCTCCTGAAACTACTCTACTGTTAGCAGAAATCCAAGAGCAAAAGAATCTGTTACAAATGTATGAAATAACAGTTAAAAAGCTTGATAGCGAACAAAAGCTTAAAGACTCTGAAATCATATTCTTGAAGGAGAAACTAAACGAAACACACAAAGAAAATAAGGTGATTGAAAGGCGACTAAACTCGTGTTATTCGTACTCATCCCAAAAGATTAGTCTCTCGTCTTTAACTACAACCAGTTTTTTATTAGCACTGCACCAAACAACGAGGTCTGTTAAAAGCTTTGTCAAGTTTTTGATGGAAGAAATGGAAGCTGCTAACTGGGATTTAAATGCAGCCGCCAGTTCGATACATCCGCAAGTTGTTTGTCCAGATCACAATGTTCATATTGTTTTCGCATTCGTGTCGTTTGTTTGTCGAGTCATGTTCGAGGGGTTTAATCATCCGGGTTTTTCCATAAAGACAGATGGGTTCGAGGCAGATTCACGTTTACGGTCTCCACGGTTGTTTTTCGACAGTTTTATGGAACTGAAACCATTGAAAGGTCAAGAATACATAACATCGAAACCGAACTCTATGTTTGCAAGGTTTTGTTGGTTAAAGTATTTAAAACTTGTTCATCCTGCTATGGAGTCCTCTCTTTTTGGGAATTTAAATCAAAGGAATCTTGTCTCTGAGGGAAAGTTTCCCGAGACAAACTTTTTTACGGCGTTTGCTGATGTGGCGAGGCGGGTTTGGCTATTGCATTGTCTAGCGAACGCGTTTGATACGAATGTGCCGTCGGTTTTTCGGGTGAGGGAGGGTAGCCGATTTACGGAGGTGTTTATGGAGAGTGTGAATGAAGGGGTGAGTGATTCGGCAGAAGTAGGGTTTACGGTTGTTCCGGGGTTTAAGGTGGACGGAACTGTTATACAGTGCCAGGTTTATCTGATTTAAGAAATGATCTAATGGTTTAGTGGTATGGTGTGTCGGGAAAGTGTGGTGTGTCCTAGAATATGTAACACTAGGTAAAAAAAAATGTTTTTTTACTTTAGGTTTGACCATGATGAGATCGGACGGTTGTAAAATGTAGTGTGGGCCCGGAAGGTGTAAAAAGGTTGTGCTGGTGGTACCACATGGTGGGGAATTAAAGCATGGATCGTGATGGAAAGAGAAATGGGGCATGTGGACCATTGGGTCAATGGGTCAGTTTTTTGGACTCGTGATTTTATGTATATTATAAATCAATCCACTTTAAAGAGATGTATTGTATTTTTGTATCATTTAGGTCTCCTTAGTAGTTCAAATTAATCCAAAGTAGTTTAATACATGGGAAACCCTAAAATGTTCTTTGCAACTTTCAAATGTCACAAAGGTGACAAAGCACGCTAAAGCATGCTAAGTCGAACAAGGTGGCAAAGCATGCTAAAGCGTGCGAGGATAACCAACATGCTTTTGTCCATTTGGCCTTTGACACTTTTGGCTCATTGGCCCCGGAAGCGATCAGATTTCTGACGAGAGTCCAGCAGGTGGTCCACAGCAACTTCTCGACTCCCCAGGGGCGAGGATTTGTTTTCTCTAGATTAGGGTTCTCTATTCAGAAGGGGGTGGCGGAGCAGCTTGTTGCCCGTCTACCTGCTATTCTTATGTAATTTGCCTTTTTTATTAAAATGGAAATCTAATTCTCTTTAAAAAAAAAAAAAAAAGTCACAAAATGTCCCATGCAACATGGAAAGTGCGGCCGCCCATGTTCAGGTTCAACGAGATCATGTCACATGTTGAAAAACCCCATATAATTAGTAACGTTGACACCTTCGACAGTGTTTGTTTAGTTGACATTTTAAATACATGATCGTTTGTGACAAGCGGAATGATTTCATTGGGCCTAAGTATGGGCCGATGACCGTAAAACATGGACGGGGACACCCATTTTTGGTGGTACATTATGTGGGATAAGATACGACATTTTAAGGCATTTGAAAGTAGGATGAGACATTTTTAGAAGTTTCATGTAATATAAGTATACTTATAATTAAGAAAAGGGTGGTACACACCATTCCAAAGTAAATACACACTCTCCTTCCTATATGTCGCGTATAGGGTCATACGCGGCGTGTAAGAGGCATACGCGGCGTGTAAGAGGCCTGACAAGGACAATGACAATGACCAGACTTCCTGTACTTCACTTGTTGGACCTATATTCCACGTATGACCCTATACGCGGCGTATAGGTTTGATATGACGTGTGACTGATGGACACTAATGACGCGTGAGAATTTGTGCAACCCCCTATACGCTGCGTATAGCGGGTGTGCAATTAATCTTAAGGGTGTGTAAATATCATGACCTGAAGAAAAATTTATATGTACGTGAGGTTCTATAAGATAAAATGAAGAAATACTAGTTAAGATTAAGAGGGTGTTTGGGATTGAGTTTCAAAACAACTTATTGACTTATTGGCTTTTCCAAGAAGCCAATAAGTCATTAAGTTGTTTGTGTAATCCAAAAGCACTTGCTGTTTTGACTTTTGGCTTTTTTTTTAACAGCCAACGATACACACCCATAACGAAGCCCCGCACCCTTTAGGTTCGGTCCCCGGGCCCCCCTAAGGTCCAGCCCCTCATTTCAGAATAACTCTACTCTGAGTGGGATTCGAACCTGTGACCTCCCAGGGCAAGAACCCCACAAAGTGGGTAAACCTTCCCACCTCCATTGCAACTACTAGGCTACAACATCATTGGTAAAAAAAATTGTTTTTGAGAAGTTAGAAATCCCGGCTTTTGGCTTTTGACTCTTGGGAAAAAAAATTACAAATCTACCACTCATACAACCAATATTCACAATAAGTTAAGCGAAACACTTAAAAAACAATAATTTATTGACTTTTTGACGTTTATCATCCGAAAAGCTAATCCAAACACTTTTTTTAAAACTCTTTTTTAAAAAGTCATAAGCCAATAAGCACTTTTAACTAAAAGCACTTTTGCATTTCCAAACTCAATCCCAAACACCCTCTAAATTTTAAGTCACATAACTTTTTTAACTATAAAAAACAGAACTTTTAATGTTGTTTTTTTTTTTTTTTTTTTTTTTTTTTTTTGTGAAAATTCCAAATAAATAATGAAACAATTCGGTGGTTCAAAGAGGAAGAAAAAGGCTCTTCATTCTATTGTTCCCACTACAATTTGGTGTATTTGGAGAATGCTCAAAGAGGTGATGTTTAGCCAAGTCCAACCATCGTTAGCCAAGGTTATTGATTAGGTGAAGGCTATGGGCTTCCTTTGGATAAAAAGCAGCTCTAAAGGTCTATCTATCAGATGGGGAGATTAGAAAAGGTGGTTGTATGTACATTTGTTGCTTAGCATCTATATTGAATAAAATCTTTTGTTGGCTGTAAAAAAACTACGGAACAATTATAAAGATTAGTTACTATTTAATCCCATTAACTTCAACTAATCATATATTTTTAGTGGTTTTTGGCTCTTAAGAGGAAAAAAAATTAATGTAGACTTTTAACACCATGTTAACACAAACTCTTTAACACCCTTTAACACAAAGAGGGAGTGGTATAAAATGCAAGTTAACATGCCATGGCACTCTTAACACCACATATGTTAGAGTATACCCATGGCCTAAGTTCGCTATCAATATATAGTTAGTTGTATTTAGTAACTATTTAAAGAAAACTTTGAAAATAGTTATAAAAGTTAGTTGCCATTTAATAGCCATTTTACCAAACACTCCACAGCAATGTTTTTTTTTTTTTTTTTTTTTTTTTTTTTTTTTTTTTTTTAAGGCGTAGTTCAGTGGAAATTCTTGTACAACCCTAACCTAGCGGTCCTAAGTTTGAATCCCTACACACACACACACCGGTGTCCTCTTTACCTAAGCTCAAACCGTCACGGAGAATTTTGTTGTGGTGTGCAAGGATCGAACCTGTGACATACCCGCAGGATAAGAACCCCTAAGAAAAAACTCCATACCAATGTTTAAACGTAGCTCTTTCTTTCCTTTCCTTTTTTTTGTTATAAAAAACATGATAAATACTTAAATTTATATTTTCCTTTCATTTATTACTATTAGGTAACATATTCCTATCTTTTTTTTCCTTCCCTTTTTTACTATTAGACCATGTGTAGTGGGAGGCTTTATATAAAGCCCCCCTTTCTGATTGGTCCACGTGGCAGTTGAGTCAGCATTGAGAGATAAAGTGAAAAAGGGGTGTAGTGGTATGGACTTTATTTATAAAGCCCCGTTTAAAAATAAAGCCCCATTTATAAAGCCTTTTCTGATTCTCCGACACGTGTCACGTGGGTATTGGCCACATCAAAATGTGTTGAGCGCTATTTGTATAACGCCAAAAGCAACTTTTCAAAAATAAAGTCCCCCCGTAACGGTGTGGGGGGCTTTATTTTGTAAAATAGCGCCCAAAATTTTGCCCACTACGGTGGGTCTTAGATAACATATTCCCATTTGTAAATTTTAAATTTATATTTTCTTGATTGATTAAATTGTAGCCTTTTAATACACTAAAAGTGTGAGGTCTTGAGTTCAAGTCTCACAACGAACAAGAAATTCGCTTTAAAAAAAAATTGTAAATTTTGTAATATATGCGTAGGATTGTAAATGAGTCAAGCTAGCTAGGGTTTGCCTCGTTTCGAGTTCTTCTTCACAAAAAATATGTTCATTTAGGCTCGCAAACATTTTCAAACTTGGCAGTAACGTTCATGCTCAAACTTGTGTATTATATAAATTCCCGAGCTCGTTTCAAGCTTTAACAGGTCAATCATAAGTAATAAGTAAGTCAAGAGTAATTTAACTAATATAGGCATAACGTATCCAAATAAACATGGGAGCGATGGTGTGTGCTTGGTTTTCTTCAAAGGATTCCAGACAGTGTAATTGTATCTTCTACCGATCGCTGACACTTTGGCAATATAAAAAGGCTTGAGTTATGAACATATGGAAACCAACAAGCAGAAAAGTTTGAAAAACTTGTCCATATCAAGAATTATTTAGGTTTAAAAAACGTGGCATCGAGGACATCAACCTCATAAATGACCCATCGAAGTGTCCCAATCCATCATCCCTAAGAGTATTTATTATTATTATTATTATCTATATCTATATCTGTATCTATACTACTTTATAAAGGAGGAGTGATGTACCATTTAGTAATTTGTATTTCCGTACAACTTAAGATGCAACATGCATAACATATTAAAGCATGAAATTCAAGGGTATTATGGGGATAGTTGTGACAATTAAGACACTTAAAGGAGCAATATAAACATTTTACCCACCTCATGCTTTACAATATCAACCCTTTTACAATACTACCCTCCTTCCATCCCTACCCTCACAAACATCTTTTGTCTTATAGTTTTCCTTCTTCATCATCAATGTTACCAATGAATGTTTCATTCAAGAAGATGTTGGAAATTACAAAAATTTAATAATATGATGAATGGAATTTAATTGATTTTAGTGAAATTATTAAGGAGACTTTTGAGTAAAGTTCTTTATTTCACTTTATTAGAATTTATGGCTCTAATTAAGTTATTCTCTTCACTCATCCTTAGGTCTTGTATACATAGAAGACTTTGTGCCTCATTTGAAAGACTAGAAAAAAATACAAGAAAAATAAAGAAGAGGATTCATAAAAGAATTCTTGAAGAAGAAGAAAAACTTGACCCATATGTTGGGAACTTATAGAGATA
The DNA here is from genome assembly GCA_028751855.1 of Ambrosia trifida. Lineage (NCBI taxonomy): Eukaryota > Viridiplantae > Streptophyta > Magnoliopsida > Asterales > Asteraceae > Ambrosia > Ambrosia trifida. Next base: position 126,789,670 of record CM054123.1, on the reverse strand, counting down.
CGTTTTTCTATACTTGATACCACCACATTTCCATTATTATTTGTTCCACAAGTTTTAACACCACGATTAAAAAGCATTTATGTGCTTCTCGTAGTTTCTCTACTTAATGTTGGTTATGTTTCAACAAACCTCTATATTTATGTGTGTGTGTGTGTGTGTATGTTTATACATATAAACCAAAAGTAGCCGTCCTTTAGAAAGTTAAGCTAGAATTTGCATGTAGTGGTTAATTTAATCTTTACTCGTATCTTATGTAGCTAATTTGATTCTTCATATCAACTTTAGTTGATGATCAGATTTACTTATGCCATTTTTTTAATGTCGCAGATAGTATAGTCCAAACAGTGCTTCAAGTTCTCCGGTATACTTTTTTAGTTTGATTTTTTTCATGGGTCTTTATGAATGCCTTGACTCCATAATCAGGCTTATTATCCAATCTGAGAATTAGCTGTATTAGTTGACACTGTGACCGTATTTTGTCTGTGATACACTCATTGCAACAAAAAGTTAATGTGTGTGCTTTGCAGGTTGTTTGGCAGGATGATATCGATCCAAACAATATGACATACGAGGTTTGCTATTTAGTGTTCATTGGTTAATGCTAGTGTTAAGGTTTTCTTAATAAATTACAGCAAGAACGGATTTAAAATACCCTTGTTTAATTCGTGCATGAATTACTTGATTTAGGCGAGGCTATTGGGACTGAGAGTCGGGGTCTTTCTGAAGATCTTATTAATTCACTTCCAACTACAAGATGCAAGTTGGGCGGCTTCTTTTTGAGGAAAAAATCTGGAGAGAGGTAAGTTTGGGTTAAAAAAAATTTATTTATGTTTCTCTTTGTTTCTTTCTCTATTATATTTATGAATCATTATAGTTTGATTATTAAAATGAATGAATGTGTGACAAAAGGTGGATGCTGATACACTAAACTTACCAAATTTATTGACTACATATATATGGAAAAGATCAAGACACCAACAATCAACATTTATCTTTGTGAAAAAGAATTTTTAAAATGATGTTAGGCAAGTTATTAAGTTGTGTTATCATTCGACTCCAAATGTTGTGCTGCTAATCTACTATTACTCTTACAATAATGAGATATTAGTGATGTTTATTTCTTACCAGCATACTCAGTTAATATTCCGGCGAACCTTGGAGCAATGTCCATGACAGATTTAGAAGTTTTTTTTGTCAGTGGGTGACTAAATGGACCACGTTAGAAAGAACTGAGTAATACCAAAACGGGTCTTTTAAAAGCTAAATTCACAATTAAAATATATAAGTTAAATGGTTCCTTCATCATCAATAAGGTTGTATTCCTCTCTTTGTTAGTCTTTTTTTTCCTAATTAAAAATTAAAATTCAAATTAGTTTTGTTAATAATATTAGTAAGAAACATACAGCCAACAAATGGATTGGATGCATAAGTATAGTAAATGAGAAATAGTGTACCTTGATATTGTGTTGTATTATCACCAACCACTGATAGCATTGAGAAATTAAAACCAATGGTTTAGTTGATGGAAGTTAATCTAAAAATTTAATATACACATATCATGCCTATATTGAAACGACAACCTAAGACCATGCTTGGTCAGCTTAGGCACCGGCTTTGCCCCCCCCCCCCCTTTTTTTTGTTAAAACTCCTATATAGTAAAAAATATGTTTGTATGCATTTCTTTTTTAAAAATAAAGATTAAAAATTAGAACATATCTATACGACATGGCAATGTATATGATCCCAATCATTGAAATTTTTGGTAGGTAAGAACTTGCTTAATTGAGAATATAAATCAAAATTTTAATATTTATAAATCAAATCTCCTTGTGTCATATGGACAACATTCACAAGCTGCAACACCCGTTGTAGTGGATTAAAGGAGAAATCCTAAAATGCTCATCTTCTCCAAATTTTGACTTTATGTGTAATGTTATGCAACACCTGTTGTAATGGATTGAAGTTCATACTTGTTAATTTGTATTGATTAACAATGCACTTGTATCAAGTGTTTAAAACGATATATTTACACTATACCCAGAATGTAACACACATTGATTAGGTATGACATATTTTCTTCGTGTTACAACGTAACCATCCACCCAGAATGTCTAATGGGTAAAAAAGAGGCCGACCCAATCTAACTGCCTCACTTACACTATGAACTAAATGTAACAAGTGATACTATGCTTCCACCAAAGCTGCTAAGCACCAGCCAAAATTTGAGTGATACCACTCAATGGTAGTACATCGATAATCACCCTTCCTTTGGAATTTTAAGAAGACATGGCCTCACCCGAAATGGACAAAATCATGCCCATTATTTCCTACAGTTACAATTTGCATAAGAACCATTCCTTTACTAAACGTTACTTCTTTTCATTCCTTACTCACGGGAATTCATTACGTAGGTATTCCACACAAGGCACATAACCAAACATAAAACGAAACGTTGAAAAACAAACAAAGTGCTGCAAAACGTGAAACCCGTCGTGCAACGTGCGGGAAAAAAAGCATAAATACCCGCCGTAACGCGCGGGCCTTCCCACTAGTTATTAGCAAAATAGAAAATCAACTCCATTCCTCATTTCCAATAACCAATTATAAAAGAATAACAGGTAAACGGGCAACAAGCTGTGCCGTAACCCGTTTTTAAATTGCAAGACCTACCCTACAAAATGTTATTATTAATACAAAATATATAAATTAATTTCAAACTTTTTTTTGATCGGCGAACAACTGTGTGGCAACCACCCTTGCGGGGCGTCGTGCCCAAGAATCGACTACTCGACCTCCAGCAGCCCCCGCCTTCTCCAGATGCGCAGAAACCCGAGCCCCACCCGCCCGAAGGCACGACAGTGTTATAGAACTCGGTAAAACCTCGCCGCCCGTCAGATTCGAACCGGCGCCACCCGTATTCGATCTTCACCCGGATACTAAACCATAATGTTGGAAGTGGGAATTGAACCATTGATCACCTAAGTGAACATAAGGTCTCTCCATCAGTCCACCGCTATAGATGGATAATTAATTTCAAACTTAACGGCTAATGAACATTGGATGCCTCTAAAACAATGCATTGTTGTGTGGAATCTCCTTCTCCATGCACGCATGAGGTGGTGTGGTGAAAGACTACAAGACATGGAACTTCCTGACAAGCTTTATGTGTTCCAAGATTTCGTTTATTAATTTTATAATAATTTTATGTCTTTTTCATCGATGAGGTCACTTTTGATGTCTAAAATAGTAAGCTTTCTTTGACACGTCCCCCTTATTTTAAGATTATTGTATGATTCAAGAAATTAAATAAGATTTTATTTGAAGTTCAATTTTTTTTTGAACGATCAACAAACTATTTTATTCAATCCAAAATACTAGCGGGATACTAACAATCCGCCAAGTTACATACTTACGCCAATACAAACCAATGTAGGTTACAAAAAACAACAAAATGATCACTACCAACCCACTCTGTGTACATGAAAACCTCTCCAAATTTCCAGATTCAATGATAGATTCTTCGAGCGACTCTTAATCCACAGTAGACTTCTTCCTTTTATTTCTCCCAAAAGTTGACTTATCGAGCATAGCTTCCGATTGAAAACAGCCTCGTTTCGTGCTCTCCAAATACACCAAAGCGTCGTAAGGCACATTGCATGAATTGCTTTCTTCTTTTTATTCGACCCAATCTCATAATCTGCAATATCCAGAACGTCCTTAATACTAAAGGCAAAGAAAGGTTTCAAACCGCACCATTGTGACACAAGGTTCCAAATTGTTTGAGCCATATCGCAGCTAATGAAGACGTGATCAACTGTTTCTGAAATGTCGCCACAAAACGGACACAAATCAGCATCG